>SMLS01071518.1:0-21866 GCA_004785975.1 Popillia japonica | reverse complement strand
GTGGTCCAGTTGGATTAAGAGGACCCGCAGGACCAAAAGGTATGTATAATATGTACCTTATAAGGGAAGATTCCGAATACTTAAATTCAAAAGAATTTGAAACTTTGCGAATATATAGAGCATACCATATGCTATATATTCGCATTTGCGTGTACCATATGGTACACGCAAATTTTTTGTGCCGATATTCAGTTTGATATATCCTGCAGCTATTGTATTTACGCCTACCTTCTATCTCTTGTTTTATGGAAGTTATATGAAGAAAACTGAAAATTTGCTAATTTTTGAGGGGGGTTTTGACATCTTAAAAGTGAATGTCGGCACAAAAAAAACTGCGTGTCCCAAAGTTTCAATTTTTTTGAATTTCCGGGTTCGGGATCTTCCCTTGTTAGATAGAATTTTATGGTTCTATATATGTAATTTGTTTGAATTGTTGCAGGAAGCAAAGGTAATACCGGTGAATGCGACTGCTCGCCAGTAAATGCGCCCCTCATACAGCCACGAATGCTATAAAAGTTGCGTATACAAGAAATAAATGGGAGAACTATTTTGGCTTAATATTTTTGTATCAGCATTTCTACGGTGTTAAAATATACATTTTTCGTAATGATAGAGTATTTTTATATAATTCATATTATCCGGCAATTATTTTCTATAATTAAGTATTTTAAGTTACTTGATACTCTTCGTTGTTAGCAAATTTTTTAGTTACCTCTTTAGTAACCGTACATTTTTTAGTATTTCTAATCTAAAATAGTACGAAGGATACTAGAACTTCTCGTATACCAACTCTTTTTCTCAGTTATTAAAATTTAAATCCAGTACTTTATACGGAAATAATTAGTTACTCGCTTATTCGGCCCAGCCAATCACTATAGATAGGAATAGATTATATTATAAAGCTACAGGAGGAGCTAGAGGATCGGTGGACGGTGGAAAAGTTAACTTGAGGATAAATTATACTCATGGTATTCTATCCATTGTTAAGTCGGAAAATTAAATAAGCCCAGCATTACCGCTACTACTACTAGCTGCTTAAGAGTTTATTACCAAGATATGCGAAGAATTCGTTCTAAATCTCATTCTTCCTTTTACGATGTTGTCATAGTATCAGAAACCTGGCTTGACGCATCTTTCGGCATCATACAATCTTATTTAGATGTGACCGCAGATTTACTATGGTTGGTCGAGGCACGGATGGAGGTGTCTTGCTCTAATATATTACTTCTTACCCCACGAATTGATTTTGTGGCTTGTAAGTGCCACAGAGATTCATGTCTTTTCTAGTTGGCGGTTATTTATATACCTCTCGATGTACCTTTGAACGATTACGAAATATTGTTTGAAGATATTGAGATTTGTTTCACAGGTTAACCAAGCCTCTTTAATGGTGACTTTAATTTACCTCTTTATTATGACCATGTCAACTGTAATTTTCGTAACCCTCATACAACTTTCTTTCTGGATTTTTGTAACTCTCCCAATTTGTCAGATTTCAACTAGATTTTGACAATAACAACCGACTTATGGATCTAGTTTTGTCGAATTTGACTTGTATTGTGGATGTTGCGAGGGATAGTCACCCATTCGTGCCGGAGGATCCCTACAAACCGTCTTTATGTATTGCCATGGAATTTAAAACGTTTGAAGGTTTAACTGACTATCCTTCTTACACTGCTAGTATACGGTATAATCTTTGGAGAGCAAATTTTTACGATTTATATGAGGATATTTTGGCTGTTGATTGGACAGTGATATATACTTAAGAGGATATTAACATCCCAGTTGATGAATTTTACGACTATTAGATCGATATTAAATAAATCAGTACGAAAGATGTCTCCCAATAAACCCCGCTGTCATTCATGGTTCTCCAACGACATTAAAAGTAATATTAAGGTTAACGATTTTTACAGACGTAAGAGGGTATCCACTAAGAACCTTTTTACTACCATGAATTTAGTAGATTGAGAGCCTTGGTTGAGTATATCAGACATATTGAAGCTTCAATCTCTTTTGATCCAAAACAATTATTGTCCAAAAAAAATTGTTCAAACCTTCGCTCGATTTTGTTCGGGACTTTTCACACCAGCTACAACGTCGTACTTACCTGACGATCTTCTGCAACTTCGGTCTTTCAGTGTGCATCAAGTTTCTGTAGATGATGCGGCTAATATTATGGCGACTTTTCCAAATGAGCTGACGGCGGATAAAGATTTAATACCGAGATTTTTTGTTAGAGATACTCGATTTGTCCTCAGTCAACCTACATCTATGATCATTAGCTTGGCAATTGAAACTTCGGCCTTTCCTGACAGATGGAAGCGTATTAGTGATATCTCAGAAGGTCTCACACACGCGGTGACCTGTTAGTCATCACAATAACTGTGTTCCATTGGTCCTGTGGAAGGTACGCTTCCCTAGATATCTTAGTGCTGTTTAGTTGTCTGCGAAAATTCAAGCGTTTCCGATGCTATTAGCAAGCTTTAATGCTAGAAATATTGCTGGGTTTGTATCTCATGACAGCGAAACTTAGCATTCCGGCCTGTATATGTCTACTCTTGCATATTTTGCAACCGTTCGTATACCACCCTACGTAATGTAGATTCACCCTTCCATGTTTGCATTATCATCAGGTCATCATAAGGTATGTGAGTTCCAATAACTCATAACCTCTTAAACTGCTTCTTCTAGAAATTAAAAATGAAAGATAGGCAACTAAGCTACTTCGCTAATTTGAAAACTGCGTTCTGTACCAACAACATTGCAGATAGGCATATGGCAAGAGTTTATTTCAAAAAAGTATAGACAAACAGGTAGTTTCTATTTCGAATTACTGTAACGAAAATCTAAGACTAACTGCTCTACCTCCCTTCGCTAGCAAATGTATCTCCCGATGTTATTCACTTCTTCGTTAGTTTGAAAAATGCATCGTTTACAAAAAAGTATATATTTGCATAAGTTATAGCGATATTAAACAAAAATATGGGAACTTTCTAGTTAAAAGTACCATAAAAGTTTCGACTATAGAGCTACAGCTTTTAGAAGTTGGAGGCTAGTGAAAGTTACAGGGAAGAAACAGAGACACTACTAGAAATGTGTTACAGTTCTCTAACAATTTCTAATCATAGATTTGACGCACCATTTATTCACAATCGCCCAATCTGCTCGAAATGTAGCTACACACTACGTATTACATTAAGTATAAAACACAATTTATTGTGTGAGTATAAAATAAAAAAAATGTGGAAACTTTCTGTTTATTTAATTGAATCTCAATGACAAAAGCAACTAAAGTATTTCCGTAACTTTAATAAAAACTGAGAGGTTGTCAGTAGCATGAAATTTGGTTGAATATAGCAGAAAACACAACAATCAACCTGAAACACTTTAGATGGAGGTGCAGTACTTTACACAACATTTAATTACATTCCATCTTGCAGAATTGAGAATCAAGATATGTGTTTATTATTCAAACAGCTTAGAAAAGGAAAATGAATAAATCACAGAAGTGCAACCGCGCCAGACAACCGTTGTATTCCCAACGGTATAATCCTAGCGTTACCTGCGCACCCCTAATGATTTCGGAGAGAGATGGAACATAATATGTCTGAACAGTGCAGTCTGCTTCATAACTAATGACAATGATCTTACCAAGGCTAATAAATACCATCAGCAATTCTAATTGGTAACCGCTAATCTTATCGATGCTTCTTAAATAAAAGCTTCTTAAAGTACTAGGTTTGACTATCCATACTAATACTTATGGTGTCCTCTCCAACATAAGAAGGACGTGACATTTGAGGAAAGCTGTACATGTGTAAGTGAGAGAATAGACTTCTGTCCCTCTCAAACTTGAAACCTCAAACAACAAATTCCTATCAAATGAATAGCCAACGATACATACATACATAACAACAATAAATCACAACCGAGTGATTCTATATCCTAATTTATTATAATCGAATAGTAATTTGCATATTTCAATCTTCAAATGTTCTTTTTTTCAAAACGGTTAAGGTACAAAATTTAAAGTATTGTGCGTTTTGCATGAAAACATATTTGCGCCTACGCTATCTTTCGAATTTACAAATCTGAAGATTATAATATAAAATATGTTTATTATATTCTTATTTTCGTGTATAATTTATTTAAGAAAATAAATAATTTAACTAATTGAACATTAATGTTGAAGATTTTATAATTATAGCAGCGCTATAATCTTTATGCTGATTCTACTGCAGACAGATTTTAGCGACTGCTGGTAATAATATAACTATTACGAATAAACTTGCACGCTGTATAATTTTCAGGTAAAATCAAGTTAATATATAAGCTAAAAAGACCAAAATATATAATCGTTTTAAATATTTATTATTTTATATCAGTGCTATTGAGCAGCAGTTCTTTGTTTTGACTATGAAGGTGAATATTGTATAAAATTGACCCATGTTTTTGTTGATACTTCTAAACATATATACATACATATATAAACACATTGTAGGAATAACATATTATGATGATTTTCCAGTTGATTGAATATAGCAATAATATAACAATAATAAATATCTATAAATCAACAAGTGACAAGTTACGTTTGGTGATCTTGGGATCCAATGAATTCGAGAAAAAAAACAGTTTATCTTGTATTTCGGAATCCCCTTATTCTCTTCATCATGGAAACTGGAATATTGCCATAAGAAGACGCTTCAGAATAGATTAGGTAGCAATACACACGAGAATGAATAACGATGGCTTGGAAATACGTGCTGGTAAATCTGACCAGAACTTATTGTTAAATTATTTCAAGAAAAATAAAATTGTTCCGGTAGTGTTATGTGGTGTGCTATTTGTTTTAATTAGTGAAATATATCTTGCTTTATATTTATCTAAATACACAAGCAATCAAATTAATAAAAAATGTGTTTCGAAAGAGGAATTAGAGAATCTTTTTATGGACTACATCACTTCATCACAACTCTACCATAATTACTTTGAGAGACGATTCCTGCTAACCTACAACAGCCTTCTCCTATCAAGAAACCGAAGACAAAATCGTATGTATTTATGTTTATAATACTAATTAATAATTTTTGTTTCCACTTTTAATTGCTACCTCAATATTCAGACATGGATTACCACTTTAAAATATAATCCCAAATCTAAAATGCGGCACTTACAAGAATTCATCTATTAGGTTTAGCAGACATTCTTGGTAGTCATCCTGTAGGAGGAGGTATTCCACCTTGTCCCGCAAACTTTCTTGGACCTCCTGGTCCACCTGGACCTCTTGGTCCACCTGGACCTCCTGGTCCACCTGGACCTCCTGGTCCTCCTGCACCTCCTGGTCCTCCTGGTCCTCCTGGTTTTCCTGGACCTCCTGGTCCTACGAGACGTCCTGGTCCTTCTGGATCTCCTGGACTTCCTGGTCCGCCTGCGCCACAGGGCCCACCGGGGCCCCCGGGAGAACCAGGACCGCAAGGAGCAGTCGGGTTCTTAGGTCCACCAGGAGAGAAAGGTTGCCCAGGACTGTTGGGACCACCCGGTGCAGTAGGAAATCCAGGGCCAATTGGATCACCTGGACCAGTTGGATCACCTGGACCTAGAGGAGCACCGGGCCTTGAAGGTAATTTTAGTGATTATACAGCCATGTTCTAAAGTATCCCATCGCAAACCCGAATAAACTAAAAATTACTATAACTTAATTCAATAATTTTAGAGAAATGTAGCAATAATTTTTAGCAAAATCTGCCATACTTTACAAATTACTCCAACAACAAGCATACTTGCAGGAACCCTCGTAATTTATAACACAATTAGACAAAATATATTGTTGACAAACTGAGACTATTGTAAAGAACTTTTATAGGAAGCAGAGGAAGAGAAGGACCTCAGGGTCTACCTGGACTACCAGGAGAACCAGGAATAGCAGGACCTACCGGACCAGGTGGAGAAGCTGGTAATTTATTTATTTTTTTTTTGGGTATGAAAAGGTTCACTAGAAGTACTATAACAATATTTTATAGGCAAAAAAGGAGAAGTCGGACCTGCTGGAGTGCCAGGAGAACCAGGACCCGTTGGACCATCAGGAAGGGCAGGTAACTTATAGTAGCAGGAGAAGATAAATGCAAAACTACTATATCAAAATCTTACAGGAGGAAAAGGAGAACCAGGAGCGGCTGGACCGCAAGGAATACCGGGTACAACTGGACCAGCAGGAGATAAAGGTGAGTACCAATCCTTATTACAGCGTTAATTAAGTTTTTTCTATAGAGATAAATTAATACTAATACGGATTAATAGAGATACATAAACTCACAAACGAATTAAGATCAATAATTTGCGAACGTGTTTTGCGCAGTTTGTTTCTTTTTTCATTCGTCTTAGCATTCTGGATAATTTTATTCAATAATTTTTTCTAGTGTAATTGACAATATCTTAAATGAGTCGACTTCAGTTCGTTCAATGTTTCTAATTTGAGCTGAAGTTTTTATGTTCAAAATTTTCGTATTTATTATTATTATTATTCTTACCGCAACTGATATTTCTGCAGATTATCTTTGTTTGAATTGTTTGTTTAATATTTGTCATCACATTACCTGGAATAAAATTATGCATACTGTGACACTTTGTTTACTGATATGTTTTGTGTATTTTTCCGTTAATATCTGGTAGTTGTTCCACTAAATATGTTTTCATACTTTTGTATAATGCTTACACAATATAGTGTCACTTATTTTCTCAAGTGTGCTATATTCTCTCTATACTGAATTGATAATTAGATTAATTAAAGACCATTTAAATATGTCTCTCTTGATCAAACAGAATTGTTGTAAAAAATACATTCTTTGACAAATAATCAGCGGTAACAAATCCAACCCGTGATCCCCATTAATCTTAGAAGGCGCCCTCTAACTTTGCCTTTTTTATGAGGCTTATCGTCCTTGAGAGCTGCTCGTTAATGTAACTGTGCACTGTGGAATTCTCTGTGTCCAGCATTAGAAACCTTGTCCTTGCCAGGCCGTCACAATGGCACAGCACATAGACTAGGGTTTCTTCCTTCTTTTTGCAGAATCTGCAGGTGGCATCTTCCGCTAGGCCTATGTTAAACATATACCTATTTAATCTACAGTGACATTTCGGCAGACCTACTATCATTTTGGCGGTTTTCCTGTCTTTACCCAGCAGGTCTGTAGTGAATTCAGGCTTCTGTTTGTTTAGGAGGTCTTTGGCTATCTTTGTCCTGGTGATCTTTGCCACCTTTCCCTGGACTTTCCATGTGTCCATTCGTAGATGGACTTTTAGGTTTGTGATTTGGCGATGCCAGAGGAAGGGCAGGCCTAACGAATTACCTTGACGAGCCTTATCTGGCCAAATCGTCTGCCGCTCCATTTCCCTTCACGTCCTTGTGGCTGGAGGCCACCATGCTACTGCTTCGCAGGTTATCGTGGGTTTGATTACCCTTGTGTACAACCACAAAGTTATTTTAAGGCTAATGAGACTCATGAGTCTTTGATCACCATACCCCAAAGTATTTTGCCATTTTGACATATGGAACCCTTTCACCTTCTGACAGTATTGGCTTTTTAGCATTCTTTTTCTAGTGAAGGTGCAAAATTTGCCAGTAGGTAAGCAACAAAATGTAATTTTATCTAACAGTATCACTTATTGCAAATATAGTATAAGCTTGACAAATTACATTAAATGCAATAATAAGCATTGTTGCCGGAACCCTCGTACTTGTGTGTATAGATATGCAGAGCAAGATTCACTAGAAATTTTATAATATGTAATTACTTGTAGGACAGAAAGGAGAAATAGGACATGGTGGAGTGCCAGGAGAACCAGGACCTATTGGACCATTAGGAAGCGCAGGTAACTTATGGTGGTAGGAGAAGGTAATCGCAGAACTACTATAGCAAAATTTTACAGGAAGCAAAGGAGAACCTGGAGCGCCTGGACCGCAAGGAATAGCGGGAACAACAGGACCGATTGGAGGAAAAGGAGATAAAGGTAAGTACTTATAGTTTACCACTCTCTATAGAGTTTTTTTCTCTAGAGTAATATGATACCAATGACAGAATACATAAACTCATAAAGGAGTTATGATCAAGCTTTTAGCTCATAATATGGTGTATTATTATCAATAATTTTCATTCTCCAAACGTTCTTTACTCACTTTCTTTGGTTCTCTCATTCGCTTTATTACATTTCGTAGTGTAATGGGCAACATCTTATATGATTCTACTTCGCTTCGTTTAGTGTTCTTAATTTGAGTTGAAGTGCGTATGTCCAAAGTTTCTGGATTTATTAGTCTTATTATTCTTACCAACATCTGACATTTTTACAGATTATCTTTGTTTTGATTGTTTGTTTAATATTTGTGACACTTTGTTAAGCTATACGTTTTCTGTATTTTTTAGTAAATATCTGGTAGATATTCCACCAAATGTGTTCGAACTTCGATAAAATCCTGGCACAACATATTGTTACTAATTTCCTCAAGTGTGTTATATTCTTTCTATACCGCTTTTACAACTAGATTAATTAAATTTCATTTGAATATGCCCGTTTTGGTGAAGCAATTGTTTTAAGAAATCCACTTTTTTACAAATAATCAACGATAACGAAGGTTTTCCTTCTGCAAACTCCAATTGTAAACACACTATAATTTGCAGTTGATCCTCGGCTATTGACGTACAAATTATCCTTTAATTTTCCCGCTTTTCAATAGAACTTATTTGGTTATTACTCTTATTCAAAAATAACACTTATTAGAAACGTACGATAATTTTATCATGTTCAAAAACTCAAGACAAAAATCAAAATACAGGCTCTCAATTGTGTGCTTGTTATAAAGGTTTTAGAAAATATTAATTCAAAAGTATTATGACAATGTTTTGCAGGTGAAAATGGGCACAAAGGAGATGTAGGACCGCCAGGAGCACCGGGTACACCAGGGCTTCCAGGTGAGTTACTATCGTCTGTATAAAAAGTTTTATGCTGGAGGAATAATAATGTACAGGAGAGAAAGGACAAAATGGAGAAGCTGGTAATTTATTTATTTATTCTTTGGAGCAAGATTCACTAGACATTTTATAATATGTAATTACTTGTAGGACAGAAAGGAGAAATAGGACATGGTGGAGTGCCAGGAGAACCAGGACCTATTGGACCATTAGGAAGCGCAGGTAACTTATGGTGGTAGGAGAAGGTAATCGCAGAACTACTATAGCAAAATCTTACAGGAAGCAAAGGCGAACCTGGAGCGCCTGGACCGGAAGGAATAACGGGAGAAACAGGACCGATTGGAGCAAAAGGAGATAAAGGTAAGTACTTATACTTTACCACTCTCTGTAGAGTTTTTTCTCTAGAGCAAAATAATACTAATGACTGAATACATAAACTCACAAAGGAATTCTGATCAAGCTTTTAGCTCATAATATGGTGTATTAGTATCAATAATTTTCATTCTCCGAACGTTTTTTATTCAGTTTGTTTGGTTTTCTCATTCGCCTTATTACATTTCTTAGTGTAATAGGCAACATCTTATATGATTCTACTTCGCTTCGTTTAATGTTCTTAATTTGAGGTGAAGTGCGTATGTTCAAAGTTTCTGGATTTATAATTATTATTCTTACCAAATGATATTTTTGCAGACTCTTTTTTTGATTGTTTCGTTAATACTTGTCAGCACATGACCTATGATTATAATAAATATAGCATTATGTTTAATTGTGACACTTTGTTAAGCAATTTCTGTAGTTCTTAGTTAATATCTGGTAGTTATTCCACAAAATATTGTAAATGTAAAATATTGTTTTGTAGGGGACAACGGGCACAAAGGAGATGTAGGACCACCAGGAGCACCAGGCGAACCAGGACTTCCAGGTAATCTAATATCACTGGCGTAAAAAGTTTCATAAGTTTGAATAATTATGTTTTACAGGAGAGAAAGGACAAAACGGAGATACAGGGTTATTAGGAAAGCCAGGTTTACAGGGAGAAAGAGGTAATATAAAAATAGAAAAAAAAACCTTATTTACATCGAAATTTGTTATCTCAACTTACAAATGAAATTTCGGAAAACATATACATAAGTCTCTAGTAATAGGGTATTCTTAAATCTTCAAGGAGAGAAAGGTGAACCAGGTACACCAGGAGTGCCAGGTCCATCAGGTAAAACACGTAGCAAACGATACTGCGAATGCAATAAAAATAACTGTGCTCTGTAGGTTCCCCTGGCGAGAAAGGTACTCCTGGCTCCGATGGTGCAGCTGGTCCAAAAGGTATAATTACTGATTTATCTTATTGTTGTAAATATCTAAATTACGTGTTGAATGGTAAAGGAGATTCAGGTGCCCCTGGTGTACAAGGACCTAATGGTAATAAAGGAGATTCTGGAGAAAATGGTCAGAAGGGTAAGTTGTAGAAAACTATGGAGAAGATGGTTACTTAGTGGGGTTAGATAACGGAAGGTAGAATTACTAAGACTAAGAAAAATGGAGTTGATAGCATTTAATACTGAAGCCGTTGCATATACGTACGTAATTGCACATGTTTCTTTCCATGACTTCGGTATTAGCAAACTAGTTTTAGTTTTAACAAGATATTTTTAGCAATACCCACGTCACGAAGCTTGATAAATTTGATATTTTTGAGAGAATTGCTCGTTTTTATCATTTTCTAACATAATCACATTTACAAAATTCAATTTAGTCAAATAGATTGTTTTCTGCAACACAAACTCAGATGTAACATTTAACTTACCTTTGGACGAAAATATTGTTTTCCGCGTTTTCATTTATCCGTCCATATTTTTCTTATATTTCCTCTTATTTCTTAAGAATAGTAGATTTCGTACAAAGTATTTACCAATTTGGCATATTTAACTAAATTTGTTTAAATAAGGTTCGATGGGCGAACCTGGCCAAAAGGGAGAAACAGGTACAACGGGTGAACCAGGTATGATGGGTTTACAAGGTCTACAAGGCATACAGGGACCAATGGGTCCACAAGGACCACCAGGTATCTATTATATCAAATTAAATATATTTATTCGTTATACATATATTTTGAATCTATAGGTGTAAGGGGCGAAGATGGAGATTGGGGTATACCGGGCATACCAGGTAATCTAGTTAGTGTTAAACTTGAATATACATTTAATATATATATTTTTCACCACAGGTCTGAAAGGTGAAAAAGGTAATTTGGGGGCACAAGGTAAGACTATGTAACTTGGTTTGATGATTTTTAATAATTTTGGATTTGGTGGCGTTCCAGGCCCCAACGGTGCGCAAGGATTAAATGGTTTGAAAGGAGCTAAAGGTGAACCCGGAAGACCAGGAGTTTTTTGGAATCCCGGTGGGAAATGATCAGAAAGATGAAAATCTAGTAGTATCTACGTAAACACTTTTTAAGTGAATGTTTGTTGAAATGCACATATTGGTATTTGATGACATTTGAGAAATAGATTATTAAATTTTATTTTCGTCTTAATTAACAACAGAATTGTTAAGTACTAAAAGTATATCTATTAGTTTTGGTATTCTTACAAATATTTATATAATATTAATTTGATTTTAAATGATTCTTTGTTGTAAAAGTCTGTAATAAATAAAATATGGTTAAGTATATCTGAATATTAGTCACATTTGTTGAAGATAAAATAACTATGTATATATGGGAATCAAAAGAAATAAATTATATATATCAGATCTTAGAAATCTACAAAACAAAATGAAGAGCTTTTCTTAAATTTTGTTTCTTTTTTACTTAACTATTTAGAGAACCTCTACCAGATCTGTCAGGAATTTTAATATTTTTGAAATAGCAATCCTTCAAACGCTAGAATCCGTAATGGCCCTGTGGGAAATAATATTACCAAAACAATTGCAATTCATTTGCAAATGGTCATTGCACATGTTCGTTTGTTGTTCTCTGCCAACCTTTGACTTACAAAACTAAGCAATGTCATCAAATTGATAGCATTTCTAAGTACAGCAAAAATACTTGCACATGCAACCTGTTTATTTTTCTTGGAAATGGAGGGTTTCCTTTGTTCTTGTAACGTTAGTGCCATTATTAGTTTATACTGATCGTATGGAAATTACACAATATTGCGATTATTATGGACGAGATTGGATGATTTTCTGAAAAAATATAATTGGTACACCTCAATGAGAATCGCATTGGACTGTGCCCATATAATGTTTTACATTCAACATATTAGAACTATCTTCGGTCCATACATTCAGGTTTCTTTGCCATATACTCGCCACAAATCCTACTGGTAAGATGTATAGTAAGGCTTATGCAGTATGTGGACCGGAGACTGGAAGTGTGGTTTCTTGCTGCAGATTCTCGAAAATATTCTCCAGCACCACACTAACACTACAAGTTACAATCTTGATGCATCTCCACCATCTTTGTACACACACAGTGCAGTTCTACTACTGAAGATGGCAACTTAATGCCGCAATACGTATGTATTTATATACTGCTAATAGTGTTAGTGGTAGCGTGGTGTTGGTCAGATAGGAGAATGTTTATGCAATCTGTATTTTGTATTTGCTTGACTCTGACAAATTACTACGCAGTAAGTAAAACTTTGGGGCATCTTTGTCCAAATGTCTCTCAGCCAAAATTTTACAATTTTATTATCAAAACAGTAAATTTTGTGGAAACATTTTGTTTATTTAATTGAATCTCTATCTCTAGATAAACTAAAGTATGTCCATATCTTTTGTGAAAACTGTGGGATTCACGGTAGCATATGAAGCAGTTTTTTATAATTTGATAAGAAACGATAAGAATTTTTTGCAGAAGTGTTTAAACTGTCTCTCACAAATTCCAAAAATTATTAACAAGATCAACTGGAGACATTCTATTAGTTGCTATGTTAAGCTACCTGGAGGGCATTATATTTGAACGAAGCAGGTTAAATATAAGTTCGGACGACATCTATATCAAAAATATAACTGTAACTTGTTCAAGAATTTTGTTTGAACATAATTTTTTAATAAATACGATTTCACTAATATTGTGTTTTGGTGCAATTGCGTAGAATACATATAATAAAACAAGCAAGAGTAATAATACAAATGATTATAATAAATATAGCCAAAAAGGCAACACGATATATTATTTTTGTTCCTTTCAAGCTTGAACCTCTTAAACTAATATGTTACTTGTACTAGGAATAAACTCCCATAAAATGAATAGATTTTGCTGGAAAACATATTGATGATTGTATAATGAGGGTTTCCGGGTGTTGACCGTGTCATGGTAGTAAAACCCGGCGAAAACTTTCTGAAGGTTTTCGCCTCTACCGTGGTTGACACGTCGAGTTACCGTGACCTTCTGCTACCCACCCAGTTAACCTCCTTGATCCTGAAGAAGCCGCTTACATTAGTGGCGAAACGTCGAGTTTATTGTATATCTTGTGCATTTTATTTTTATTTTGTACTGTATATATTTTACTAGCATGACACGGTCTACACCCGGAAACCCTCATTATAGAGACTCGGGCCGTGGAAGCCTTACGATATAAAAATATGTTATGTTATATTTTTATTTTCGTCTACATTTTATTTCGAAGTATAAATAAGTAAACTCATTGAATATTCAATTTGAAGATTTTATAATTACTGCTGGTAATAATAAAACTATCACAAATAAACTTGTTAAGCTAAATAATTTTCAGGTGAAGTCAAGTTTCACCTAATTAGAAAGGCGAGAATAAATAATCGTTTTAAATATTTATTATTTTGTTTTAATGCTCTTGATACTCCTACAGCAGTTGTTTGTTTTGACTTTGAAAGTATAATGTAAAAAATGTTAATATAAACTTGACCCGTGTTTATGTTAATATTTTTAAACATATATAAAAGTGCATAGTAGTACATATGATGAATTTGTTAGTTGATTAAACACAACAATAAGATTACTGTAATTATGCTATTGGTGGAACGTTATGTATGTATAAATTGGAATATGTATATCGACAACAGTATATAAACTAACAAGTGACTGTCAAGTAACGTTTGGTGATCTTCGAATAAATTCGAGAAGAAAATAATTAATCTTGTATTTCTGCAATTCCCTTTTCTGATTGTCATTACGACTGGAATATTGCCAAACAAAAACACTTCAGAATAGATTAGGCAGCAATATACACGACAATGAATAACGATTGTTTGGAAATACGTTCCGGTAAATCTGACCAGAACTTGTTATTAAATTATTTCAAGAAAAACAAAATTGTTCCTGTAGTGCTAGGTGGTGTACTATTTATTTTAATTAGTGAAATATGTCTTGGTTTATATTTATCTAACTACACGAGCAATCAAATTAATAAAAAATGCGTTCCGAAAGCGGATTTGGAGAACCTTTTTATGGACTACATAACTTCATCACAACTATACCATAATGACTTTGAGAGACGATTCCTGCTAACCTACAACAGCCTTCTCCTATCAAGAAACCGAAGACAAAATCGTATGTATTTATGCGTATAATATTGATCACAATTTCTTGTTTCACTTTTAATTCCTACTTCAATATTCAGAAGAGGATTAGCATTTTAAAATTTAGTCCAAAATGTAAAATGTGACGCTTACAGGAATTCATCTAACAGGATTCGGAGACATTCTTCGTGCTCGTGCTATGGCAGCTAGTGTCCCACTTTTACCCACAAACATACCTGGGCCTCCTGGGCCCCCTGGTCCTCAGGGCCCACCAGGACAGCCGGGGGGGCCAGGACCACAAGGAGCAGTCGGGTCCTTAGGTCCACCAGGACCGAATGGACCTCCAGGATTGACGGGACCTCCTGGTCTAATGGGACATCAAGGATCAATTGGATCACCTGGACCGGTTGGACAAACAGGGCCAGTAGGACCTAAGGGAGTACCGGGTCCTGAAGGTAGTTTTAGTGATTATACAGCAAAGTTCTAAAGTATTCCATCGCTTCACTTAAAAAACTAAAAACTGCTTTAACCTAGTTTAATAATTTTAGCAATAATTTTTAGTAAAATTTGCGAGTAGGTAAGCAAGAAAATGTAATTTTAAAGAACAGTATTGCAAATATTATATAAACTTGACAAATTACGGTAACTGCAACAACAAGCATTTTCGCAGGAACCCTTGTAATTGTGAATATTGTAATGAACTTTTACAGGAAACAGAGGAAAGGAAGGACTTCAGGGTCTACCTGGACCCCCAGGAGAACCAGGAATATCAGGACCGATGGGACCACGGGGAGAAGCTGGTAATTTATTTATTTATTCTTTGGGCAGAGCAAGATTCACTAGAAATTTTATAATATGCAATTACTTGTAGGACAGAAAGGAGAAATAGGACATGGTGGAGTGCCAGGAGAACCAGGACCTATTGGACCATTAGGAAGCGCAGGTAACTTATGGTGGTAGGAGAAGGTAGTCGCAGAACTACTATAGCAAAATCTTACAGGAAGCAAAGGAGAACCTGGAGCGCCTGGACCGCAAGGAATAACGGGAGCAACAGGATCGAGTGGAGCAAAAGGAGATAGAGGTAAGTACTTATACTTTACCACTCTCTATAGAGTTTTTTTCTGTATAATACTAATGACAGAAGACATAAACTCATAAAGTAATTATGATCAAGCTTTTAGCTCATAATATGGTATATTATTATCAATAATTTTCTTTCTCCGAACGTTCTTTGCTCACTTTGTTTGGTTCTCTCATTCGCCTTATTACATTACGTAGTGTAATGGGCAACATCTTAATATGATTCTACTTCGCTTCGTTTAATGTTCTTACTTTGAGTTGAAGTGCGTATTTTCAAAGTTTCTGGATTTATTAGTCTTATTATTCTTACCAACATCTGACATTTTTACAGATTATCTTTAATTTAATTGTTTGTTCAATATTTGTGAGACTTTGTTAAACGATACGTTTCCTGTATTTTTTAGTAAATATGTGGTAGATATTCCACCAAATGTTTTCGAACTTCTATAAAATCATTGCGCAACATATTGTTACTAATTTCCTCAAGTGTGTTATGTTCTTTCTATACCGCTTTTACAACTAGATTAATTAAATTTCATTTGAACATGCCCTTTTTTTACAAATAATCAACGATAACGACGCTTTTCCTTCTGCAAACTCCAATTTTAAACACACTATATACTAATTTGCAGTTAATCCTCGGCTATTGACGTACAAATTATCCTTTAACTTTCCCGCTACATGGAAATTTTTTATCTGACCCTAAAACGTTATTTCGAGTAGCATATACATAAGTCTCTAGTAATAGAATATTTTTTAAATCTTCAAGGAGAGAAAGGTGAACGTGGTACACCTGGAGTGGCAGGTCCATCAGGTAAAGCACGTAGTAAATGATACTGTGATTAAAATACAAATAACTGTGCTCTGTAGGTCTTCATGGCGAGAAAGGTACCCCAGGCGCCGATGGTGCAACTGGTCCAAAAGGTATACTTACTCCTTTATCTTATTCTTGTAAATATCTAAATCACATATTAAATATTAAAGGGAATCTAGGTACCCCTGGTATACAAGGATCTAAGGGTGATAAAGGAGATTCTGGAGAATATGGCCAGAAGGGTAAGTTTTAGAAAACTATACGATAATACGATTAGTTAGTGGGGCTAGCTCAGGGAAGGTAGAATTAAAAGGACGAGGAGAAGTGCAGTTGATTTACATAATCCTGAAGAGTTGTCATATACGTGGTTTTATACGTTTAGTTCCATGATTTCGTTATAACCAAACTAGGTTTTACCGAGTCACGAAGCTGAGATGCAACATTTAACTTGCTTTTTGACGAAAATATTGCTTTCTGCGTTTTTATTTATCCCCATGTACTTTTCTTACCTTTCCTTTTATTTCTTAAGAACATTAGATTACGTATAAAGTATTTACTTAATTTCTCATATTCAACCGAATTTAATTAAAAAAGGATTGATGGGTGAACCCGGCCAAAAGGGAGAAACAGGTGCGCACGGTTTACAAGGACCAGTAGGTCCAATGGGCCCAGAAGGACCGCAAGGTATCTATTATATGCGCATCAAATTAAAGACATTTATTCGTTATACATATATTTTGAATCTAAACAGGTGTAAGAGGCGAAGATGGAGATTGGGGTGTACCGGGCATACCAGGTAATCTAGTTAGTGGTAAACTCAAATGCACGTTTAATATATATATTTTTTACCCCAGGGCTAAATGGCGAAAAGGGTGATGTGGGAGCACAAGGTAAGAAATACGTAAATTCAATTGATAATTTCAATAATTTTGGATATCCTGGCTTTCTAGGCATTAAAGGTGCGCAAGGATTAATTGGTTTGAAAGGAGCTAAAGGTGAACCCGGAATGTCGGGAGATTGTAGAATTCCGCTGGGGAAAAGTGGAAATGTTGAGGAAGATGAAAGACTGGTAGCATCTACGTAAACACTTTTTAAGCGAATGTTTATCGAAATGCACATATTCGTATTTGTTGCCCTTTTGAAAATAAATATAAATCATATTTAGATCTTAACTACAACAAAAGAAAAGAGTTTACAGAGAATAGTTAGTATTGTAAGGTATATTTATTATATTTAGTATTCCTACAAATATTTATAGATATGAATTAGATTTTGGAGGATTGTTTGTTGTGAAGGTACTGAAATAAAATATTTTTAGGTACGTCTGTATATTAGTCGCGTTACACGCTAATTGTGCGTCTTTTGCTGAAGTTAAAATAATTACATACGGCAACAAAAGAAATTAAATTGTACGTATATGTATATCACATATCAGAAAACTAGAAAATAAAATGAACTTTTTTTCTTTAATTTTCGTCTTTTACTGAACTTTCTAGATATTCTCTTCTAAATCTTTCAGAAATTTCAATATTATTGACTTAGTGATCCTTTAAATGCTGGAATCCGTAAACATTCTCTGAGAAATAATATCACCAAGACCATTTCCATTTTTTTCAATAAAACCTTTCATGCCCATTTGTCTCTCTCTGTCCACTTTTGATGTGCAAAGGTAAGCATTGATAGCATTCTCATCAAGTAATTGTATATGAACGATACAGTTGACCAAACGTATATCTTAGACATATGTTTTAAAACTCTGGTTTTGTACATTGAACAACGACGAGCTTTTTTACCAAACAGCTCCGAGAAGGGAGAAATTACCCTATATTGCGATTGGTACTGTGCAGAGTTTGGACAATTTATTCTCGAACGGGATTGTGTCCACATAACAACTCTAAACTCTTACCATCGTTTAGATGCATATCTTTATTCCATACATGTTAGATCTTTTTACCATATACATAGATATGAAAACCACGTTAGTCACGAAAACTCAGCAACTATAAAACACCTACTCGTGAGGAGTATAGTAAATTAATAATTTTTTATGCAGTATGTACCCATATTTGATCGGTCCTGGCATATTTATTAAAGAGTAAATTACTACACAAGAACTGAAGTCTTTGGAGAATTTTTGTCCATATATGTATGTATATATGTCGGAGCCAAAATATGGATACCAGAACTAGTTAAAAAAGTTGGATGGAAGTTTAAACTAAGTAACATCTGTGTTGCTGGTGTATCCGAATGCGCTGCGCTTATCTCTTTTTCTTTAATTTTTTTCATTCATATGTACAGTAATTATATCAAGTAGCTTTAGTAGATATTAGCTAGAGATTAGTAGATGTAGCGAGAGACCGCTACGAACGGATGAAAATTGTAAGTTAAAGAATCAATTTTCTACATACCAATTTAGAGTGAACTTCCAAAAACTAACTTGGTTAATCCGCAAATGGTGCATAAATGATACATTCGGCGTAACAATGTCCGCCATTTAGTGATATCTGAGTGCTACCACCATTTTCCACTAGTTTTTGTGATATTGGAAAGTATATAGGTACCGAATTTCATAAAAATATTTGTACTTGTATGGATGTTGTGATAAAAAACTATTTTCAGTTAAAATAAACTATTCTGTATCATACTGTAGGTAATCAAATAAAAACAGTCGTTCGATATCGCAATTACAGTAAATCACAGAAATGCAATAAATGAGTATAATACGTCATCGACCTCGAGTTGTGATAGAGGTCTTGTTAAATTAAGAGGAAATAATTATCTTGAGTGTGTACTATATACACAAAAGAGCGATAAAATGTACATATTTCAATTTGGGATTTCCATGATGCATGCGTGAATGCGCTTTAAATAGATGATCATTCATTATGCTTTGTAGCATTATATTATTGAAATTGGTTAGCGACGATAAGATACCAGGAGTGAGAGAAATAAAGTAAGAACAACGTATCAGAGCAACTAAAAAAAAACGGTTAAAGCTTTAAACTACAGATAAATATAGTAAATGAAGAAAATATGGAATAAAAACATTACAGGTAACTGGGGCTAGATTTATATTAAGTTTGCAATCACAAGAGTACGAGTTTCTTGAACGAGGTAATACTAGCTGGGGACATGGAAAATCCACTAGACAATCGAGCAATCTTATGAGGAATAGACCGTTCGAAGGTTGAAACGGGTCATGATAAAATGCGGGTTGCAAATATTGAAATTGTGGACATCACTTCCAAAAGTTAACCTAACATAGAAATAAGAAGGAGAGAAGAAGAATTAGAAAGTATTAAAAATCAAATATGCTAAGCCAAATTACATCGTCAAGTCTATAAATAAGCAAGTCTATGCTGCTCAGATCATAAATGTATCTAATACACTAGTTACTAGTACTGTATTATTTGTTTGTATTGACATATTCTATACTTCTTTTAGTTTACAGAATAAAGCTTATTATTATTATTATTATTATTATTATTATTTCAAAGTCTCTTTATTTTAAACAAATAAGTATATGTACATTGTATACGGCCTTAACCTAAGGTAAGTATAACAATATATGTATAACAAAAAAAAAAGGGTGTATTACAATACGTTTCTTCTTTCAGTTCACCTTCCTGTAGCGGGACTATGCAGGTTGAGTGTCTGCCGAACTATGTTGGCGGTCGATAGTAGTACCGCTTTTTGCATTTCGATGTAGATGGCCTTAGGAACATCAAGTAATTCCAGGTTGGTGAGGAGTGACTTAGGGATCTCGCCTGTAGCGCCAATGATGATGGGTACTATTCTGGTGTTTTCAACATTCCAGACCTGTCTGATCTCCGCAGCGAGGGGTAAGTATTTCGCTACTTTTTCTTTGTACTTCTCCACTATATTTGCTGGTGATGGGATGGCTATATCAATGATGGTGCATTGGTTGGTTGTCTTGTTCAATAGTACGATGTCAGGTCTATTATTGATAACTGTATGATCGGTCTGTACTGTTCTGTCCCAGTATAGTATCGCGCTTGGTGTTTCGCACACATTTTGAGGTTTGTATTTGTAGTACGGCACGCGTTCTTGTGCGTACCCGATTTTCAAGGCCAGCCAACTGTGCAAGATCCTGGCAACCGCATTATGGCGTTCGGTGTATTCTTTTGCTGCCATCACAGGACACGCGTTTGTTATGTGCTCAATTGTTTCTGGTCTCGTTTTGCATACTCTACATTTGTCGTCCTTAACATTCGGATCTTTGATGATATATCTCCTGTAGTTCAGTGTTGCGATTACATGGTCCTGTATAGATAACACGAACCCCTCCGTTTCGGGAAACAGGTCACCGTTCTGTAACCACATGTTAGACGCATTAAAATCTATGTGTTCTTGTTGTATGCTGTTGAGATGCCTTCCGTGTAGTTCTTTTCTGGCCCATGCTTCTATTAGTTCAGGCACAGTGCTGCCTCCTCCTATCTGCGCGTTCCTATTTTCCAGATTAAGGGGGGTGTAATTTTTGTCTTTCTTAACTATAGCGGCTAAAAGACGGGACTCATCCATATTTTTGTAGAAATATTCTCTCATACCGTTACTGATCTTGGAGTGTAGTCGCTTTATATCTAGTAGTCCTCTACCTCCGTTAGTTCTTGGGAGGTAGAGACGCTGTAGGCATCCGTGCGGGTGGTGTGAGCGATGTTCTGTCAGTTTCTTCCTCGTTAGTCTATTTATGCTGTCCAGGTCTGTGTTGGTCCATTTGAGAAGCCCAAATGAGTAGCTGATCACCGGTATTGCATATGTATTTATGGCGGTTGTTATATGTTTAGCCTTTAAATTAGTTCTTAGTATCTGCCTTAGTCGATTCTTATATTTGTTGATTAAGGTGTCTTTAATCTTCTTGTGTTCTATTCCTGTCGCCTGCAGTACTCCAAGGTATTTGTAGTTATCGGTTTTTTCCATTGATTGAATTACTTTCCGCTGTTCTTGTAGATGTTCCTTCTCCTCCAGCACATAATCTCCCACTGGCTTCCACTTGCCTCTCTCCATTCCGTTGATCTTACATTTCTCCAGGCCAAATGTCATGTTTATATCAGCAGAGAAAATCTTTACCTGTTGCAGCATATATTTTAGCTCATCTGTGCTCTGCCCTATCAACTTCAGATCATCCATGTATACTAGATGATTAATTTTTTGGTTATTCGCTACTTGATAGCCGTAGTTTCTCTTATTGAGCATGGTGGACAGAGGTCGCAGAGCCAGGCAGAACCACAGAGGGCTCAATGAGTCCCCCTGGAATATGCCTCTGTTGATTCTGATGCACCCCAGGGCCTTGTTGTTCAAGAAAAGTGTCGTTTCCCATTTACTCATGATGGTGGTGAGTGCATGTCGTATTTGTGGAGCTACCTTGTATAGTTCTAGCACCTTCTGTAGCCAGCTGTGTGGCACGCTGTCGAAGGCTTTCCTGTAATCGACATAACCCCATTATTATTATTATTATTATTATTATTATTATTATTATTATT
>ML219138.1:0-12235 GCA_004785975.1 Popillia japonica | reverse complement strand
CAAGATTTGAACGAAATCGAACGAACTTGGAAAATTGTCAAAAATCCCCCTTTGCGTTTTTTGAACAAAATCTCGACCTCTCCGATTTCGCTGAAATTTTGGATATAAATGTAATTTACCTTACTGAAAATGGGAGAAGTGTCAGATTTGGGCTAAAGCTTTTTGTTTTTTTTTTATTCTCAATAATTGCAGCTGATCCCTGGTATTTCATACATCTAATACATCTAATTTTAAATCTGTTTGTATGTAATTAAAGTTTGCACCCGCTGTGATGATATTCACCTGTCTGTGAGAATAATCCTTCAATAAAAAATATTAAAATTTAAGATCGTTTCCACTACACCAGACCGAGAAATTGAGCCAGTTAGTTCCGACGCCATAATACCATCATTTATCATTTTTTTCCCCCGCTCTCGCGGATATAACGATTGCGATAGGGCTTCCGTTGTCTCTTTTCCATATTCTTATCATTATTAATATTCGGGGATCGATAAATATGCCTAAACGGATCTAGTAGGTAAACGGAAATGATCCGTTAAGCTCGTTCAATAGTCCTATCTTCCTCCGTTTCTATCTAACGCGAGATTAATGAGTCGAATCGGAAACGGGCTGCATGCGACATCTGTGTGCTGATAAATTAGATTACAGTTGGTGTTGAAATCGTATTATTATACTCCATAGTTGAATTGCAATATAATGCTGGGATGTTCGATGGATTCGTACATGTAGTATTACATTACATGTTAAATGTTCAAATTCGATGTGATTTACTTAAATCATACTCTGGAGGAGCCATAGATCCATAGATAGAGTTGAAATGTGAACGAATTCACGAAAATAAAGTGCAAATCTTAGAAGAAGAAGCCAAGAACAATGATGACCAGCTTCAACGACACCAAGGAATGATTGGTACCAGAGAAAGGGCAGAGTTATTTGATAATTCATTCCATATTTGGTGCGGATTCCAAAACTTTTTAAATCTTTGGCACCCCATCGTCCAAAAAGATATCTGTTCCTGTCATCTATAAACAGTAACATAGAATGTAAAGAACCATCTGGTAGAGGTCATTGATATACAAGAAAAATAGCAACTTTGAATACAGGCAACAGATTTCTGGAATAATACCTATTTGTTAGGTAGAATTGACCTGTTGGCACACTTTACTCTTCAGGTGGCTCCATATAAAGAAGTCCAACGGTTTGAAGCCTGAAGATCTCGATGGTCAATTGATTTTGCTATTTTAGAAGACTATACACAAGTCTGGAAAGCTTCTAAAGCTGTAGAGCCATTGTGGTGTGAGCCATGTGAGATGTGGCGCCATCTTATTGAAACCACATATCATCGATGTTGTAATCATCCAATTTTGGCCTCGCAAAGTTGTTTAATATTACGCAATGGCGTGGGCCACTCACTATGACCAAATTCTCAGCATCATCTTTAAAGCAATATGGTTCAATCTTTCATCCAGGACAAATGCACACCACACAGTAACTATTCCGATTTTTTAGTCAAATATTTGCAAAAAAGTACTGCATAAACTCCTACAGTTGTCCAAGTTATACAAGTGGGGGCAAAATTCAGTTTCCACTTCTATTTTTCTATTTCGCAGAAATCAAAACTACGCATTCGCCAGTCTAAACGTTGAATACCTCATTCGAAATCTCGATTTGACACCCCTTTATATTGCCGGATCTACACTGGAAAGAAAACATTCATGCTAGTCTGTATTGGTCTTCTCCAAATAAAGTTACATACGTCCATAGGAAGATCTTAAGCCTATTTTGACTTTATTGGTAAGCAAGGCTTCCAGCAAATTCCAGTCTAGCCTAGGTACATCGATTAGAAATATTGTCCAAAATGATTTAAAAATTAAGTCTAAGTCAATTAAAAAAAAAATCAACGAACTCTGTGTGCATGGTAACACCATTGCCCCCTAAAATCCCCAACAATGTTGCAGCTTTAGTCTATTACGGTCTCCATTCACGGTAGTTGTTCTTTACTTGATGGTCCTCAAAAAATAATGCCCAATTATTTAGGAATTCCCACTGCACCAGAATTGGTGTTTCCTTTTATTGACATTTTCAAAGAAAATCAATTAAAATGTCAAATTTGTCCGTATTTGACGTTTAAACGTCAAATTTCTTCATATTTCATTTTTAAACTTGTTTTTTACTATTTTTGACAATCAAAATGTGTTTTAGCTACAGAACGAAGGAGATGAATGAAGAAGTGGAAACTCCGTCACAGCAGAGACTTCATTCCTCTAAAGTTACAGTTAAAGTCTTTGAGGAAAACAAACAGCATGTGCAGCTCCCAATTTTTAGCATATATATACCTTTAATAATCTCATTTGATCTCCAAACTTCTAAAGAACTTTTTGGCAGTTATAGCTGCGAGATCAGCTAGTTTTAAGTGTGCGTTTTCTAGGCCACCCTGTTCATCTTTTTGAGGTGATACTTTAGGAAGCCATTACCAATGTATAAATTTGTGATTACACCATGGTCTTTTCTGTTAAGGTCCACCATAAATTTAGCCAAGTTAGCCGAGAAAGTTGATTTTCTTATTTTTGAAATGATGGACCAATGTAAAATTTTTCGATCGGTATGAGGGGTCTGCTGGAATCCCACGACTCTCAACAGCTTATCGAAGTTGGATTTTGGTATCATATGGTCTGTTAGTTTCATAATCTTTCCTAGGTCTCGTAGAATTTGAATATGACCCACTAAATCTCCAGATTTGAAGACTGTCTTGTCTTCCACCCTAAAAGAGTCTATTCATTACTTCATTTTTTACTTACAGGTGCAAGGAAATCAATGGGATCTACCAGGAACTTCATTGCTGGGATTAGATTGAGATTTTTTGTTGATAACCACAAAATATAATAATCCCAATAAGAGAAAGAACTGGTTTTCTATTTCTGCATTTATATTTATTAGTATTGACGAAAGTGTAATAGAACATCAATGCTGGGCTTCTTTACCAACAGTTTCAGAATTTAAAATCTTTTTGTATCATCAATAGAAAAGAAGAAGCACTGGCACTTAGCTCGAACACCACTTTGGTTTTGGAATACAGTATCTAGCTCCATTTGGTCAATCATAGTGTTCTTGCAAATTTGAGATTTCCTTCATATGAGCTGATAGTAATTTTTGTAATTTATACATATCACCTTCACCAATTAAAAGTAAAACTGAAGCACAATATTCAAAGGGTGGAGCAATGATAGGCTTAAACACAAGTATTCTTGTCCATGTGTTTAACTTAGTACTAATCCTGCCTAAAAAACTAATCTTCTTAGCTACTTTCTTCACTATATAATCTCCATAACTCTTGAATGATAGATTATTGTCTATTACTACCCCTAAATACTTAATTCCATTTACAAAATCTATAGGGACGTCATCAACAAAAATATTAAAAAATGTTGCAGCTTCATTCTAATACGGTCACCATTCACGGTAGTTGTTCTCACTTGATGGTCCTCAAAAAATAATGCCCAATTATTTAGGAATTCCTACTGCACTAGAATTGGTGACATTTTCAATGAAAATAAATCGAAAATCAGGAATTTCATTTCCAAAATTCACCAGAACATTTTGCAATCGTTTTTCTACGTTTGAAGACAAGACTCTGCGAATTTTCTGGATTTTGTAAGGAAGCCCAACTACCTAGATCGTTCTCTTGCACGTTGCAAGTTCTTGGTCTTTCCACCACATGATCGTCATTGTGTGAGGTCGACCACACATACTCCCTATTTATTCAAATTTTGCTAAAACTAAATACCGAACTGTGGTCACTGATGTAACACAAAGTCTGTCAAACCTTCTACGCAATTCGTTTTGAGTTAAAACACATTCCTAATGACATTTATGTCAAAATTTACAGCAGAATGATCCTAGTTTGATACTAGATTTGACAGATAAAACGATTTAAGACTATGAAACATTAATGGCTCTTTTATTGAGTTAATAAATTGTGACAAAAAAATAAGCCAAAATTTTACTAAAGCAATAACAAAAAGAAGAAGCCGATATGTGATACTGTACATAAATAGCTTTGACAGGTTCTGTCAAATAAAATGACAGCAAACAAAAACAACTGAACGGTATTAAGAATTTAATCAGTGTAGCAAACTGCAGAATTAAAAAATTAACCAAACTAGGAATTTTGATTAATGTAACAAACCTGGTTATGACCAGGAGACACACACAACCAGCAGCTTTCCTATTATTTATTATCGTTCATTTATATAACTATTCGCCTAAAAACTACATCCACTAAGTTACGAAACTGGAAAGAGGATGTCCGCTGCCCCGCTTCGTTTCCATTCAAATATTTTATAAATTCTTCATTAGTCAGTTTCGGCACAGGGTACGCCACAACCAAGACGCAATACCTCTCCTTCAATATCTTCTTCTTCGAACACTCATCCCCCTCCACCATAGTGATAATCGCGTAACAAGGAATATGCAAAGAGATCGCCTTCTCGCAGGATGTCAATCCTTGCGTCCTACAGTTGACTTTCACGTTCGTATGAAGACAAGTCCTGTACGCACCGTTGATTGGACGACTTACAGTCGAAGATAAAGGTGCCGCACAGTATATCGTCTCGTTTTTCAAGCATATCTGCTTGCTATTCGGCGGACAGAAATTGACGACGTTAGAGCACGGTACGATGTTAGCTTCGCCGATGAAGGCTCCGTTCGGCGGGGTGACACCTTTGTGGAAATCGTGGTGGACCATAGCGTACGGTGGGATCGAATGTATTTTGGAGGTGACGTTGAAATGATGCGCTAACGAGTGGCCTAGAACTGTAGTGAAATAACCGCCGAAAATGTCCATATCGAGTTGGTCCGGTGGTATGGTACTCGTTGGTCTGATAAACGGTTCCATTGTCGTTGATGCTTCTGTAGTTGTGGGTTCTTCGGTATTTTCTATGTATGGTAACGATTTATAACGACCTGAGAAATATTTTAGAACTCTGACGTGGTAGTTCTGTCTAACCTTGTCCGTATCTCTTTTTACCGGGTGTAATACCTAGAAGTTTAGAGATTTTAATACTAATTTCTTTAAATGTAGTAGACTTACATGTGGTGTAATGTAGGTAAAACTGCAGAAAGAAATTATTACTAATTTACACAACATTGTGAATGTTAACTGGCGAGGATATCATGCGCAAATAGCAATTGATCTGCATGTTAAATGCGATCTTCCAGTATCGCTTTGATAACGTTGTTATTCTCGCTTCCTTCTAAGTAATGATAATCTGCAAGGTCGGATGGTGACATCTCGATAATTTCAATCGTGTAAAGTATACTAGGCTATCGCTAAAAATCGTTAAATATAAATAAACACAACAGACTTGATGCATGCGTATCTAAATAGTTCACCGTAAAACTTAACCTTTCTTGGAGAAAGTAGAATTACGCACTAGGCACAAAATTCTTGCCAAAACTACTAATTTAGTGAAATTGTATGCTGCACAATTGTCTTAAAACAGCATGGGCAGGAATTGCAAATTATTATTCAAGATTTTGCCACCATTGCCCGAAATCTCTTAGTAGACATAAGAGCAACAAATTCTTCTTTCTTTTCTTCCTTTATGTCTATTGTTCTTCGCCCTATTAATTCTTCTAAGGAGATTCTTCCAATGTTATCCACACTCCTCCTCCGATGCACCTCTTCAGAAGTCTTCCATACAGTTTCCCGTCTAAGGGCTTTAGGTTTGGACATACCTAGATTTGTTTATCCACACTATATACTTCACTGAAACCACCTCCTATTCTTACCCCCTTCCTCTGTTGGTCTTCTCACTTATTCTTTCTAATTCTCAAGGTGGTGTAGTAGACTGAAACTTAGTACTACTCCCCCTGCGGGCACTAAGGCCCAAACCCAGGTAAAGGAAGGAAGTTCTCTGGTTCTGGTTGGAGGTAAAAAAATAATAACAAGAAATCGTCATAGAACCACATGAAACAACAAATAATACAGTAAACATCATCAAATGGTCTAACGGGCCTACTCTGACGTTGTTTATCTAATTCAACTTTGGCAGATAGAGATGAAAAATGTGCCAAAACTTTTAAGATGAATAAGGAGCGATTGACAGTTTTATTGTGTGCAAATAGTTCAGGGGACCACATGTTGACTTCTTATGTTATTGGCAAGTACAAAAAGCCAAGAGCTTTTAAAGACATTGTAAACTATCCCGTTATTTATGGAGTTCAGTCCAAAGCATGGATTAGTTCAGAATTGTGTAAGGACTGGTTTTTTCATCATTTCCTACCTTCTATGTGTAATGTCTTTATTAAAGAATGTTTAAATAATACATATCACAAAAACATACATATGTCATGTCAATCTCCAAACTCAAACTAAACTTCAAAACATAAACAATCTAAGCTTACTCTTTTAAAGTACAATAACAATACTACATTCCTCCACACTCTAAATAATGACTACAAGGAATACATATTAGGTATTTAAAATATAATCTTTAAATCGATGAGGTATTTTGTTTCGTGATGTTCGTGCTGGGATCTTCCGAGTTTCGGTATCTATGACCTGATCTTGCCCTGTTGGTTCTTGAGCCTTTTCTTCTCCTTCTTTGTTTCCTGTTGGTGGTTGAGCCTGTTCTTCTCCTTGTTCTGCTCCTTCTTGCGCTTCTTCTCTACAATTTTCTTCATTTTTCTCTTCGTGTGCTTCATTATACAGTTTGTGTCTTATAGGGTGAAAGTCAGGATTGGGATCAGAATAGTTATTAGAACGACTAATGTATGGTTTAAAAAATGATGCATTTCTTGTGATAACACTGTTTTCTCTCTCTGCTGTCACTTTTGTACCTTTGATCAATGTTATTTTGTATGGAAGAGGGTTGAATGCTGGTGTTAATTTATCCGTTTGGTTTTGCTTACATATTACAATGTCACCAATTTGCCAATTATGTTCTTTAATATTTCTCTTTTTGTTGGCCTGTGATATCTGTTTGTCTTTGTTTATTCTATCTGTTTTTCTCAATTCGCTATTATCGTATGGTATAATTGTTGGGAGAGTATTTCTAACATTTCTGTTAAAAATAGCACTGAATGGGGACTGTCCTGTTGTTGAATGTTGTGTTGATCGATAGTTCAAGAGAAAATTGTCTAGCTCTTTTTTTAGATTTTTGTTTTCTATATTGGCACAAAGAATTGCTTTCTTTATGGTTCTAACGCTTCTTTCAGCTAGGCCGTTGGCTTCTGGCCAATATGGTGTTATTCTGTGGTGCTCGATGTTAAACTCATCTAAAAATACTTTAAAATTGTTGCTACTAAATGGGGGACCATTGTCGCTTTTTAATCGTTTAGGTAGACCAAACATTGCAAAGATATGCCTCAATTTCTTTGTAACAGTTTGGACATCTAATGCTGAAATTACTTCCACAATAGGGTATCTAGTATGTTCATCAATTAATATTAACAGGTATTTTCCTCCGGGATATGGACCTGCGAAATTTATATCTAGGTTTTCCCAAGGTGCACTCGATAATTCCGTACCAACTACTGGATCTCTAGTATGTTGTGGTGTAACTATTTGACACGCTGAACAGGTCTTGATCTCTAATTCCACCATTTTGTCAATGTTTGGGAACCAAACTTTGCTTCGTAATAGTTGTTTAGTTTTTACCATTCCTAAATGTCCTCTGTGTGCGAGTTCGATGGCTTTTTTTTGTAAACTTGTTGGCAAAATTATTTTGTTGTACCTCAGTACTACTCCATTTTCAGATGTAATCTCGTGTTTTATGTTTTTGTATCCTTTCAAGTCGTTCCACAAAGTATTATCATCTGTTGTTAAGGCTTTTAGAACTTTCTGCAATTCTGCATCTTGTTTGGTTGCTCTTTCTACATCCTCTAAAAACATTGCTTTGGGGATGCTGTGCGTTACAACAAATTTAACATGTTCTTCAACCGCTTGTGCTTTCGCCTGTTCATAATCTGTGTGTTGTGTTGGATGCCTCGAGATATAATCTGCTGGGTTGCTTGAACCTTTTTGGTGATGCGTTGTGAATGTGTATGCTTGTATACGTAGTTGTAGTCTCTCTATTCTCGCTGAAGGATTAGATTTGGGGTTCTGTAAAATGCTAACCAATGGTTTGTGATCAGTATGTAAACAGAAGTTGACGCCAAAAAGATAAATGTGAAAGTGTTTCATTGCCCATGTTATCGCCAGCATCTCTTTCTCGATCTGACTATATCTTCCTTCCGTTGCTGTTAAAGATCTACTCCCATACGCCACTGTTTCTGTTACACCATTAAAAACATACATATGTCATGTCAATCTCCAAACTCAAACTAAACTTCAAAACATAAACAATCTAAGCTTACTCTTTTAAAATACAATAACAATACTACACTATGAAAGACAATTTGAAGAAACTTGGTTTGCCTGAACAAAGCTAAGTGGTACTATTGCTAAATAACTGTAGAGCCCACCCTGCACCATCTGAGATGATCTCGGGGAATATTTTCATCACTTATCTTCCACCAAACGTTACTTCCTTAATTCAGCCTATGGATCAGGGAGTAATTCAGAATTTTAAATGATTTTACCGGGCTTCTTTTCTTCAAAGGCTTGTAAATTCGGACTGTTCGGTGGTAGATTTCCAAAAGAAGTTCAACATTAAAGATGCTATTTTTGGGATAGCTTTAGCGTGGAATAAAGTAAAGCCAACTACTCTTCAGAAGTCCTGGCGGAAACTGTGTCCCAAAGCCTATGAAGAAGAAACAGACTCCAATCCAATCGAAAATGATGTCGCTGTTAAACTGTTGGATAATGTTCAGCATGAAATAAGAAATTTGCCGCGAGATGAAGTTGAGAGTTGGATAGACATTGACCATGACGTTCCTGTTGTGGAAGAACTAACGGATCAAATGATAGTAGGAAGTGTAATAGAGAATCAGCAAGAATTTCAACCACTAGATGTAGAAACCGATGAAGAAGAAGAAGGGACTGATGTATTAAACACAAGACCTCCGCCTACCTGGAGTGAAGCAGCTGCCGCAAAAAGACATTAGATCTTACTTCAATTGTACGAGGTGTGACAATTAAATAACCGGACTAATGCTGCTTCTGGCAAACAGTGAACGGACCGCGGCAGGTTTGAACATGTCTGTGATTGGTGATCCTTCCCCCACCCCGAGATCACATGGAACGGCTGTGCGACGCTTAGTCTCCCTATAGCAGTCACCTGTTGAAGTCCTTGGGTTGACGTCCCGGCGGAAAATGCAGTGTTCAGATGGAGCAACGAGTGAACCTCAAGTTTCATATAAAACTGGGGAAAAGTGCCACAGAAGCTTATACCATGTTAAAGGAAGTGCACGGAAGTGATCGCGAGCACAACTGTTTGAGTGGCATAAAAGATTTAAGGAGGAACGTGAATTGATCGCAGACGATCCGCGTCCTGGACGACAACATCCAAAAAATTGGTGGAGGTGTAAGAGATCTTGCTGAATTCTCAGGTATTAACAGAGAAACTATCCGTCAGATTTTGCATGAATCATTCAACATGCGTAAAGTTTGTACAAAAATGGTACCAAAACTACTATCTCCGGAGCAAAAAGAATCCAGAATGAACATTTGCAAAGACATTTTAAGCAGCATTGATAATGAGAGCCCAAGCTCGCCACGTCAAAAAAAGCGAAAATGGGCCAATCAAAATTCAAAGCCATGATGGCTGTTGTTTTTTGACAAGCGTCGAATTGTTTACGTTCACTGGGTACCCGAAGGTCAAACTATCAATCAGCACTACTACATCGAGGTTCTGACCGCTCTTAGTGAACGAGTGCGGCGACGAATACCCGATCTGTGGAGGAGCAAGTCCTGGATGCTTCACCAGGACAATGCGCCCGCATACTGCGCCTTGTCTGTGAAGGCGATTTTCGCGAAATACGACATCATCGTGTTGGAATACCCACCGTACTCGCCCGACCTAGCCCCCTGTGACTTTTTTTTATTCCCCTTCCAGCACTTCCAGCACTGTTATCAACAATGGAAAATTCGTATAGAGCGCTGTAGGGGTCGGCAGGGGGAGTATATTGAGGGCGATAAATAGTGAAATGCGACTGGTGATCAATAAAAAGTTTTGTTGCATCTGTCCGGTTATTTAATTGTCACACCTCGTATTACATAAAGTAAAGTTCCGAAGGTGCCGGGTTAGCGGGCCTTTACTGTATTTAGAATTTGTCTTCCACTAATCAAAACGATACATCACACTTGACCTCTTACATGATGATATTGAAACAAAGATTATCTCTTATTAAATATTAAATAACACAAATAAGAGTTTAAAGTATTATTTTTAATATTTTTTATTGGTAAAAAAGACTTGACTACAACTGATATAATTTATTATAAAGCTAGAACAAGATGTAACGTCCAAGCAACGTCAACATATTATTAGTAACCCTATCGTTCTCCTGCTTCAATTCAGGATATTTATTTAAATGAAACAGATAATCCCTATTATTATACAACCTCATCGGATAAGCGGAAATCGCCACACAATATCTTATCGTATACACTGCCGATTGAACTGGATCTGCGGTACTACTACATCGACAAGTTTGATTGGAATCGGTCACATTTTCGATTGAGCACCGCAAAACGGCGGAATTAGCGTCAAAAGGAATCGATACATTACTGCTATATAAATTTGCTATATTTCCACACTTCATACTTATCGCATTGCTGCCATCTTCAAACTCACACCTAGTTAGAGCCGATTTAGATTGGGCCGTGAAAATATCACCAATATTTCCAACTGCGTTCTGGGGCAAACATGAGAGCTTCCTCGAGTTGGTGCTGTTCAAAGTCGAATTCATCGTTACTAAAGCTAGATTCGTCAGATCTATACCGCTGCAGAAGGTTTTCACTGATTCACCCACGTTTAATTTAATGCAGGTAACGTCTATTTCCTTCGGTGTTAATTGGATGTTATTACACTTCTTGCAATCATTCCAGACAGGTGTGCTAATCGTGTAATTACTCGGGAAATAAAAATCTTCGTTATACCTATTCGTAGTACCTTGATATTTAACTCTACTATACTCCAAGCAGGGGATCGATTCCTCCACATCCTTATACCCCGTCAGAATACAGTCGAAACCCCATCTACTACTACATTTCACCCGCAGCGTTGTGGTCAAGCAGGCTCCTACGGTAGAGTTTGTACAGGGATGCGTTTGAAACTCGCTGGTAACGCAATATATTTCACCACTCTCTAAGCACATCATCATCGATTTCGGAACACAGAACGAAACATTCTCTGGGCATCCCACGATAGCGTTAGCTTCGACGATAGGATTATTACTTAAGGGATAACCCTTCTGGTGCCAATAATGACGAACGGTGTAGGCCGGCATATCAGCCACCCAATCAATTTTACTGATCTCCTCTCCTAAATATAATCCTAATGTGGTACCTGCTAGACCTCCAAATAGAGCGGCGTATTGGCTTTTCGGGAAATGGAAACTAGGTTTTGTCGGCTTCGGAGTTGTACGACGAGTCCTAGTTGGTTTCGGCGATGGAATAGTTGGTATTATAGATGGGTATGGAGAACTTGGTGGCCGAAATGTAGTCCTAGTTGGTCTTGCAGATGGATATGTTGATCGAGATGTAGGATATCTGTTCGCCGGTCTATGCCCGCTGGTTGGTGTAGGGTGATGACCTGTGGGTGCCTTTCCACCGCGGATTACCTCGGGAGTCCACGAAGCATCGTCGTCAGTGGTTGGGGTGGTGTCAAAATTCTGACATTCACAAAAAATTGTACACAATCCGATTAATATAAAGAGAAGCAAACTGAATTTTGCACAATGTGAAATCATTGCTGTTACGATACTGCATAATCTTGTTTGATTATATTAAAGAATGTTTAATCATATCTAAATATATATTTGTGTATTGACCTATGGCGTGTTTATCTTTGTTTTATAATCTTTGCAATGATTTGAGTCCAACACTAACAATTGGTATATGTATGTACATAAAAGAATAAGATTTCAGTAGTATAATTGCCAGACACTATATCTAATTGACATATACATGTGTAGTAGCTATGGAGGGAATTACGAAATATTGATATACAAGATGGCCCTAAATGAGCTGTTTGTAAAGCAGAAAAATTGTCTTAAGTTAAACCTGATTTAGATCACCTTACCTAGAGCAACCATTTCGTCCATTTTTCATAATGGAATGGAAAAGGAA
>SMLS01071513.1:0-16634 GCA_004785975.1 Popillia japonica | reverse complement strand
AGTGTTATGGCCTACGGATCGAACTTTGTCGATAGTATTGGCAAGTTGGACATGCAATTAACAGTGCAGCATTATCTGTATCGAAATAATGTGACAAGACCACGAAAACATTTATAGATCAAGAGCTTGCAGTCCTGGGTAGTCCTGACAAGTAATTCAGTTTAGGAAGCCGTTAAAGTGACACCCACCACAAAAAATACCTATGTGCCATGCAGCCACACTGGCTTAGAAATAGTTGGGCAATCCTTCCCAACCTCAGAGAGCATTGCAGTATCAATGCCGTACCGCAATTTACCTGTAACAATTACATAGGAACAAATTAGAAAAAAGAATAAAGTCGTAAATATTAGTGGTGTGGCAACTAACATATAACGAACATCATCTAAATTTTTCATACTAGTCTTTAGGTTGGTTACACGAAATCACAGAAACGCTTTCTTTAATGTCAATATTCATTCCTAGCAAATAGGCAATCATTTCTACCACGATGGGCATAGGTACCTACCTCAATTATTCCTCTTTTAGTTCATATAAGTATTTTGTATTTTTGGTAATCCCCGATTAGTTTGGCATCACCCTTTAAAACTTTTTGTCAATTTCTTTGCCTAAAGTTCTCTCAATATTTTTTTTTTGAAAACATAAAGGAGCATGTGTTTGCGATGGTAATATTTTTTTGTAAAATATTCAAGAATCCACCAACAGAACTTTTTTAACATAAAAAATAACACAGTAAGTTTGGATTTGGTAGGGAATGGGGGCATATCTCCGAAGAGCAGACGAGACTATAGAAAAATTGTTTGAATGTTTTTGAAGTATATGTAATGTACTATTAAAATAATACAGTAAAACCATTGCCTTCTATTTAAGAATTAAATTGGTGTTAAAATATTTATTTTGGTAGTACCTAATTGCAGAATTTTATCATCTGGAGAATAAGTTCTTGCAAGATTAAAAGTATTTTACAATTTTTTGGTGTTGTATCGTCTACACTATCTTATAATGTTTATGCCACAATTTATCTAGTTTTTCGTTCCTTCAAATGCAATCTATGACAGTAAATACTTTTAGTGGCGTTTTCTATTTTTAAGTGAACTGTTTTAGTCCCTTTTCGACAGATGATTACAGTAGAGGTTTAGTGCTAACAAAAAAGATTTAGCTACAATCATGTTAAAGGAAAATATTAATTTAATAATAATATTGTATTATTTTGACGTGCATTACAGTAGAAAAAGGTTTGACAGCTGTCAAAATGTAATGGCCCGAATAGCGTTATTTTAATCGATTTAACAGCTGGCGTTAAGCATTAGTGGGTGGACACAGATTAGTCGCATATAATTGATAAGGAAAATATGACGTAGTATTATCATTTACTTCTAGATGTTTTGTAGGTTATGTTCCTTGTAATGCAAAAACGGTGTATTTTTGACGGCAATTAAGAATTATACTATATGTATGTACATATAAGAGAAAAACAATAATTTTCTGAAGGTACTTACTTACAGTGTAGTATGCTGTAAACCATGTTATTATCAAAAAAAAATCATTTTTAAGGTCGTCAACACTTATACGAGTTTTTCAATAATCCGATTTTGTATTCAAATGAATAAATCAACACATCTATAGACAATATTTATATAAAATTGATTTACTACGTAAGAATCACATCTTGCCGAGGAGCATAATAAATTTCAAGCCTGGCTATTTGGCATTCTTTATTACAATATGGGAATCTACAACGCATGTACATATGTATGTGTGTATACATGTATGATTTACATCATTACGTGGGCAGTATTGAGCGTTCATTATTTCTGAATTGATTTGCATAAAATTTCAATTTGTCAAGATTATAATTTTCAACAGCATTGACATTTCAACACATAACTTAAAATATGCAAAAAAAAAATCTTTTGTACAATAATACCCATTTTTTATGCTTGGATATGATCGTAGGATAGTAAATATTAAAAAACTCTTTCATGCTTAATTAATTTAATAAGAATTTTCTTTATTAATTAATTAATATTCTATCTCAACAGTGTAACAACATTGCAAAATTATTATAATACAAAATTATAAATTCGTTCGCAATGGACACAACCTCATCTAAACAGGACTACGCGAATTTAGCCCGCAGCCGTCTTTAATCTTCATATCAATGGGGGTATCTCCGCGCTAATAACGAAATTAATTCGATGTAAATTATACGTACAGGGATATCAACGTCAGGTCATAAATCAGCGATTTTTCTCGCAGATATGTAAATAAAGATAAATTCGGATTATATTTCGCCCAATTTTTTTTATTTTCGACGGCACACGTAGTGCGATTCGACGCGATGTCGGTTGAATGGTTTTCGGCCCCCGGGGATAAACGAGATAAACATCGTGCGTGGAAATTAAAATTAAAAATATCGCATTTTTGCCGTACATGTATGCAAATTGGAACATGTGTATCGGGTATCGTTTTTTTTAATATATATTTAAATTGTTTCGGATTTTTTTTATTCGAAATATGCGTCGATATATATTTTGTATAATTAATCGAGACAATTTAATTGGAATTAAAGTAGTGGTGTTATTAATATTAAAATAACACTATTTGTTATGCGAATTAGACGTATTCCCTGTTTTTTTTTTAATTTTTTTTTGTAACACTATCAGGTTTAATTGAATCTGTTTAGCTATAGCCGAGTTTGTTAAAGGTGACAAAGCTATTAATTGAAATATTAGCAGTATTAGATATGTATATTTAAATACTTAATTAGACATACCTATATTGCTAACACAGTTACCTAAATAAAGTTATCTCACTAACAGCCTATGTCAAGCACTGTTTGAATTGTCATTAATCATTCCAATGATTTGGGGTCCAAAGAAATTGATTATGGCGCAATTCTCTCGAGTTTCTTTGAATATTTCCTGTTCGTACTAAATGTTTCCATTTTTGTTTTTGATAAAAACTCACATCGATATTAGTTTTGCTTTTGGCTTCCTACTAGAAACATGAATTTGTTCTATGAAAGGTATTGATCTATATACCCAAAAATATAGAGCAAAAACTTCATATTTATAGAGAATATCCTTGATTGGTATGACTTTTGCATGCTGTCTAATATGGCGAATTAGAATATCTTGAACCATGTGGTAGCTTCTTGTGTCTGGAGAAACAAATACAATTCCAAAAAATAAACCTCACCCACGACAAGTTCGTACCAAACCGTCATCCAAAATATAATGAAATCATTGAACAGAGGATCTTTCCAATAGAGCAAGCCCTCCATAATTCTTAAATAGGAATATGGCTCTATTGACACATAATTTGACCTTGAAAATAACGAATCTGACTCATACGTCAATCTATCCGTTAATCAATTTGGTTTAACCACACTTCTGGCGCCAATCATAGCTGCCGCACTGGGACGTTTTTGACCCCAGCCACATAATCGTCTATTTTGAGTGAACTAAACTGTTTTTCATCGTAAAAAAAATCACAGTAGTTCATTAGCTACCCCTTTTCAAGACAATATGAGTACCATGCAAAAGTTTTTCAATTTTATTTGTTAAAAAAAATATAAGGTGCAAAAAACTTCGAAAAATGACCAGTTTTACTTAAAAATTCATAACTTTTTCAATTTTGCGAATTGGACGCTAAAATTTCAGCAGTATTTTGTCGAAACATATTGCTTTATATAAAAAAATAGTGTGATAGTGCCCGCTGAAAAATAGGTATTTATTTTGAAGAATGAATATCAGAATTTTAGTCGTTTTTCAAAAGTGCATGTTTTCATTACAAACGTCATTTAATACTGAAAATTCACAAAAATAAATCAAGGAATGAAGAAAATAGTCAAGTTAATCGAAAAACATACTTATTATAACTTAGCCGTAGTATTATTTATTGCATGCCAGAACACGTTTTACAGAACATCAAACGCTGATCATCACAAATTGGTCTCTGGCAACTTGCGTCACCTTCATTTGTTTTATTATCAGTTTTTCGAGAGCAGTCCGCACATCTCATTTTTTTCGGCAATTCACCCGTTTATATTTTCCTTCTTTCTGAATGTCGTGGCCCAGAATCCGTGAAACAAAAATTAGAAAAAAAATCAATTACAACTTTAGCTGCCACTCTGGGGTCGCTGACGACCCCGCTCCAATTCACTTGAGTGTCACACACAGACTAACGCAGTTGACTCACCGGCAACTATATTAAACGAAAGAGCAACTCTCGAACTATACTAGATGGCACTACGGACCCGGTTTCCGAACATTAGAGAGGGGGGGGGGGTTAAAATGTATAAGGCCCGGTCACGAACGACCCCAGTGTGGTAGCTAAGTGTTAATAATAAATTACTGAGGAAAAGTTGCTTGGTTTCTGAATATGAAATCAAAGTTGAAATCTTCGCACAGCAACTGAGAACTAGATGGTACCATGTTTAATAGGGAAACATCTTTGTCCTATAATTAATGAGCGGAGCTGGAAGATCGTCCTCACTAAGGAAATGATCTTTTCCTCTTTTTGTTAATTTTTTTTTTTCTAAACTGCTATCGTAAATGTTTCGGTAGGAAACAAAGATAATTAATTTTTTCGATGTTTAATCAATGCAGTTTCAGCATGATGGTGCTCCGCCTCATGGATCGGCACCAGAGAGAAAAGCTTTTCCACCTAGGAAGGAGATAGATCAGTTGTCGTATATGTAAAATTAGATACCTATATCCATCTGATATAAGTCACACACACGTACTTTTTGGTTCTTAGACCCTTTGGCCTTAAAGAGCTTCCTTTACTGTCTTCAATGGAGATGCATCTTAAATAGTGAGAAAACTACTCCACCTGTAGGGGTAGGATTAGGAGAGGGATGGAGTGGTTTTTCTGTGTCATTGTGGAATTTATATTTTCTAATTTTCCATCCATTGTTTTCCATTCTGGGTGGTGGCCGCTTTTGAAGTGTAACCACCACCTGCAGCATGGGGTGCTTCCTGCTCTTTTGGGCATTCTTTGTGTGCATTGGTCATCATTCTGATGATTTTAATTTTGCAAGATTTCAAAGGTGTTGGTGTTTCCCTAAACGCCATACATACCATAGCGCCGAATTTTGATAAGGGTTCAACCATGATCAGATTTGGTTCCAAAATTAGCCCTAAATGTCATATTGAAATATTTCAGGACAGAATTCACTCAAACTGGATGGAGATTCTATGTGATGATATGTGGAAACATCTTTTAACATACGTTTGTTTCCCACTTAAAATTTTGGCGGAAGTTATGCAGATGGCGGCAAAAACATTTTTCAAAGATTTTCATGTCAAAAAATGGTTCCCCCAACTGATGCATACAAAATGCGGATGGTCCTAATGTGTTTGTTTTCCAATATCATGCACTTAGACACCAGAAATTAACCACCATTAGATGTCACATTAACTACTTGGGATTGAGGAAATTTAGTCTACTTTGTAAGGTTTGGTTATGATAGGCTACTAGGGGGTTCTTGGTACAGGGAGAAGTCTTTCAGGTTTTGGTTTAATATTTTATAGATTTCCAACCTCAATGAAACAGTCTTCTTGCTATGGAGTCATTTACCTTTATAAATTCCTCATAATTCTGGTTCATGTCCGCAGAAATATTACAAAAAAAAAAAATTAATTTAACTTGAATTATCTGCAATATAATATAATCTAATATATGTATTTAATAACATTGAAATTTACAAAAAAAATTATTACCACCCATTATAACGCTACTTTGGTACTCACAGTTATTTGAGCAATTTAGCGTACACCGTGGCAGTACTCGAACATGATATGTTTTGCAAACGTGTTTATCCATTTCTGTTAGTCATCTTTATTACGAGGCTATTAAACTGGCATAAATACTAATTACGGGGTATGCATATCCGCTGTCTGTAACAGTTTCCTGATGCACGATCTTGAGAAATCGCGAACATGTTTATTGAAATGCTACACCAACATCGCTGGCTAATAGATATTACGGCAGTTTCACCGACAAAAAAAACGTATTGCGAATGATCCTCCGCAGAAATTAGAGTGATATAGTGCATTAATAATAAAATATAGCTGTAGCAAGTTTACAAAACGATCAAAGTGATTTATGTATATTCCATTTTTTTCTATTACCGCTAGTAAGTGCTGCATTAGCCGTATCTTATCGTAGAACTGTTTTATAACCGATACAACTAGGTTATTCTGTATGTCGTACACGTACGAAACCGATAAAATATGCCCTCGAAATCGGAACAAGTGTTCACGACGGTGAACCGTACAGCAAGCTTAAAAGTCCTAATTTGTGTGTTTGTTTAATATCTCCAGATCGGCTGTGCGATTATGGAGTCGTGGTGAGCCGGTTCACTACTATCATAACTCAATGCTGACTGTTAAAAATTAGTCAACGTTAACTGAATACGCTGGGGTTACCCTTTCGCTGCGGTAGATATCATCTAGAGATACATCTGTAGATGTGCTTCGTCGCCTGATACCTTTTATCAGACGGAATACGAATGATGTAATTTGTTATATTCTGAATTGATGAAATTTCATTTATGATATGGCAGATAAAAGTCGGTCAATTATACCAAGATAGCTGTCAAATATGTATAAAGATGATGAGAGGACTTCCGCAGGGTTCGGTGTTGGAACCAACATTATGGAATACCTGCTTAAGGTGATGAGGTTGCGTGCAAAACAGCAAACAACACCGGAAAATATTGTGGAAATACTATTCACTGTAGAAGAAACAATTAGAGCATGTGATGAAAGTATGCCCAAAAAAGGCTATCAAACGCACTGCACTTAATGACTAAATACTGACTCTGCCGAAATGTTAACCTTGAAATTTTTAATAGTCTGCGTAGTAAATCTCTGCGGTAGTCCTGTTGATTGGTTCCAACAATGACATCCTTAGAGATGCCAATTCTATGTAGATACTTCCTTAGACAGCCAAGTATAGCAGACTCGCCACTGTTCTAAGCTATAACCAGTGGATAGCTAGCGCATCTGTTAAATGCTGAAGTTGCCTCATCATCCCTCTCCTGTGTAACGTGGTAAGTTGTCTCCTCCACCTCATTGCATAGTCTCCAAATATTGGCAACTATTACTCCTTATTGGTCAATTTGAGGATACATCTTGTCCTAATGCAGAGGGTGGAGAGGAGGGTGGCCTGTCAGGGTACAGCTTTAGTTCACAAAGAGATACTCAAGTATAGTCCTTTTCAAGATTTTTCTAGCAACCACCGTAATGTTCTAATCCAGCTTTGATAACATCAGATCCTTATAAATCTGCTTCTATTTGACACACTAGGGTACTATTGGGTAAATTATGTGTCAGTGCTTTCCAGATTTTGTCTAGGGCCCAGGTCAGAAGATGGCACTATCTATTCTGAGGCCCCCATCACGAAATCTGCTTAGGCTGTCTTCTCTGATACGTTTAACAGTTTGGAGTAAGTGCATCTACCATGCTTGCTTCTTATGGGGTATAAAGTTGACCATGATTCACAGTTTTGGATTCCCCAGTCTTGCGTGATCAAGATAACCTTTAGGGTTGATCTGATTGCCACTATTTGCAAGTTCATTCAGCCTTATCTAGAGTGCACCACGTGGATGCGAAAAAATCTTACCTTAATAGTTGTCTATGTAGTATTGAAAATAAGTGAAAAATCTCGAAATATGGCTCCTATTGCAGTCTTCCATGCTCAAGAACGGCAGTAGTGAGGGGTGAATTGCACTAATTCCGAACTTTATCCTCTAGATGCAATAGTATATAGTTGTTATACAGCATATAGGGGTCTGGGGCTTCAGGAAGGACTTCTAAGGGAAGCCGAAATTCTTTTTTAGACGCATCTACTTCAGATTAAACATATCCAAGATATTGCAATGCTAGTTACAGGTTGTGTGGAACAATTGTAGATGTTGGTTTCATTCTAGGAACTAAAGCAAGCTTCTAGGCCATGCTAGAGAGTGGAATAGTATATCTACTTCTTTGCCACGTTTCTTCTGTCTTCTAAAATTGAATAATTGAATAACAGTGCTTTAACATTGAGCAGCCCTCCACTCCAAGTAAGGGTCATCAAAATTTCATCATTCTTCCTTTTTTTTTGAAGAAAGATCGCTTCACTTCACAGACCATGATATGCATAATATCAGAAGCTGAATGTGATTCTGAACAGATTCTAGTAGTTTTGCATAAGACTTTGACTGGTTGTCCATGTAAAGCACCAGGAAAGAAGTCGCAGTAGTAGTTTGACACTTTTCTTTTTATCGTCTTGTATCTTATTCTATTTAATTGAATGACATTTTTGCAGCACTTCTACCAATATTAGCAGCAACTAACAACCTTTAAGTTCCACGTTTTATAAAACGATATTTGATTGACGCATTATCTTGAAATACCAGCAGTAATAACACGTAATTGCTTCTACGTTTCCAAACGTTAAAAATTATTTATGTACGTGTACTAAACGTTTAGTAATTGAAGACTTTTCATAATCTGTAACGACAAGAATAAAAGCAATATGGAAAAACGAGAATCTTTGAAACATAGTCCATTAAGTTGGAGTAAAGCTTCGATACCTCGTATGCATGTTGTTCAGTGCGTAATACATGCTGGTATGTCAATTATAACATGCCATTTACGATCATTTCTATATATCGGCAGATGTTGAAACAAATTTCCCTTAGCTTTATTATCGCACATTAATACTCTTTTTATTGCACACGTCCAATAATAACGCTTGAGCTGGATTTGTAGAACACGCCACGAAAACACAGCAGCTTTCATTCTGACGCAAATGATACGTAAAAGTCGTTAAACATCTTATGCACAACAATCAAACGCGAAACATTTGAATGAGTTTCTAAATAAGTATCAGGTATATACTTCTAAGAATATGTATATGTCAAGTGTGAAATTTATGCTTATTACGCGTAAATACGTCTATGGTATTGTCGTTGTAGTACGTCTTGAAAGTACTACTCCATTAACGAAGTAATTAGGGTTTTGTTAGGCTTTAAATGCAACAATAATCGCGCTTTTAAGTGAGTATAATGGGAATGAATTAAAATAAAGTGTGTTGCAAATTAGAAAATGCAATGCATTCACCACCTAACGCAAAACTAAAACAATTTTGGCATTAATCAAAAACTTAAATGCCTTAGGTGTACGTGTAGAAAGATGGAGATAGAAGATGTGCAGTAGAAGATGGGGGACAAGATTGTCATGCATATTAAAATCACGACTTATGATTATGTGACAATGTAAAACGTGAAGTCGCGACTGTATTAGTCCAGTGCTGGGCGATCCGGCAGCTTATTTTGAATATTTCTCACTGCAAGCCTGATGTTAGTGGTCCACGAAGGAATCTACAGTTTGGTGTAGAATTTATCGACCACCTATTAGTTCTAAAGATATCTGAGGCTATTGGCATTGAACCAAACTGGTGGTTGACATTTTTGTAGCTACTTTCTTCCAAACACCATGAGCTGGTCTTGATCGATGAAGACGTCCAAATTGTGTACAATCTTCCTGATTTGAGTTCAGAAGTAATACACACTTATGTATTGGAAACAACTAGAAGACCATCAACTGATAATCTAATAACATTGAGATCAAGCACCTGATAAAGGAAGGTGCTGGTAGAAGAAAAATGTGTTTGCTATGGCCTTCGGGGTGCCAAAGCGGTGCAGCTTCTGTTGAATAAAGCAGAAGCTTATTGATGCTAGTTTGATCGTTTCTATTATTGTGTTTTCAATCCTTCATATCCAATTTTCATTTTCCTAACGCTAAAAGTGCTATACTCTTCGCAATTATTGTCAGGCATGAATCAGATTTAAAAGTGGATCTTCTACTGGAGGAATTTGGACTTCTTAACGTGTCTTAACTTGTTTAAACTACATTGTCGAGAGGAAGTGTGCCAACCACTACATCAGTTCTTCAGTTATTAATTTAGGTTAGGTTTTCTTTTAGGTTAAGTTTAGTTTAGTTTCAATGTACTTTTAAGTTTTTTGGGTCCGAGAATAAGAGCAGCTTCTTGTTGTCATGAAGCTGATCTCGAATCCTTTTGATGACACTTCTTTAGGAACTCTTTTTTTTATATCTGAATGTACTTTTCGTCGTCAATAAAAAACTGTTATTATTATTATCCGGCTGTGTAGCGCAGTGCCTAGCGCGCTCGCTTCTCAGTCTGGTGGTATCGGGTTCGGACCCCGGTGCGTTCTTTCTGAATCTGGTTTTCACTAGTTTCCCAAAATTGCACAGCAAATGCGAAATGAATGAAAGATAACATCTTAAGTCGGTCTACAGCCGCAGGTGTAATAATAACTTATGGCCAGCCGATACCCCTGTAATTGGCGCAAGCTGTTGGGGGATGCTAAGGCATGGAAAGATCTTTAGTCTGTATTATCTTCAGTAAACAGTACATAAGACTATCTTTCAGTTGTCTAAATCCCAATCCATATCTTCTTCAGCTAACTCAAGCTACTTTGCTTGTGGGGTGTGGTTAAGAGTTGCTCTCCTGCTAGGTATTTTGCAATCAATTCAGATTTTTGGAGCAACAGTTCGAATATCTTAAAGTCTAGTATCAAATGTGCCAAATAAGAAGGTTTTAACATTTTTCTGTGTAAAAGAACCTCTCATTTAGCAACCATAGACCAATTAATCAGTTCGTAACAAATTTTTGGACTGAAGACGCTTTATGGTAGTATTTCGGTGGCATTACAATGTAGAATACCATTTTTCTACATCATCAGTATATGGATCTTAGATTCCGTGATGATGAATTCAGTGCAGAAACTCAACAGGACCAAAATAATAGACTTGATCCAGTTCATCTGTCATTAACGTCAAATCTGGTTAACTGAAGTATTCAGTTAGTTATTCATTTAGTTATTGAGTTATGGTATCTTCTAGGTCCAACACCTTATCCCATATACGACTTAAAATAGACACCTCTGTGATTTTTGATAATTTCACCATGTTAAGAAGAAGAAACTACAAACCATACCAGAACAATCTTGACTAGTGGCAGAAGCACCTAAACACCACCACGTGTCATCATTAGAAGATTTTAAATCTCTTCTAAACTGCTACTATAGACTTATCTACCTCAAATATTAGTAGGAAAATTCATGATTTCTTGGCTTAAGGTTTTGGAGCAGAAGTTTTCTGAAATTGACGATTAGAAATAGCGATTGAAAATTACATGCAGATAATTTTTTTTTGGAAATCTCCAGGTTTTAGTCAACGCTAGCAATGTTACCTTCCATGTAAGTTCTTTTAAAATGATGCCTCAGACAATTAAAATTTTTGGTCAATACTATGTTAAGATATCTAGCAGCACTCCAAACTAGAAAAAAGTTATTGCGTTTGAGGAACCAACCTGCACGATACATTGTGAAGCCAACCACTGCTCCTTGATTACTACCAATGGTAGATAGTTGAGGACCTAACAATTTTTTTTCTCCCAGCCTTCTAGGGCATTCTTCAGGATTATGACTACGACTTTGAGAACGTTCTGCTTCTTTACTGCTACTCGGCAGAATATTAACCCGAAACAAAACTTACAAATGCAAAGATGTTGAACACTTTGTAGATCGCTGACTGGAAATTTGGTTTTAACGACACAGAACTATCTTTAGAAAAGTGAAGAAAATTGGTTCAAAAAGAGCATCAGAGCTAGCACTTTTATAGCAGAACTGTTTGTACTTCATGTATCAACAGTTTTACTTCAAAATATGATAAAGATTCTTCCAAGTTTCTAAATTGGATAGGGCCAGTACAATCTATGATCAAAATTATTTTGAGGTCTTGGAGAATTAGATTTGGGGTTTCCCTGAGATGTCTCAGGATGGGTTACTTTGAAAGCGTAAAAGCATGTCTTACCAACCACCACCAAGATTCCTTTCTGATATTTCCCCCAAAGTTTTATCTTTGATCTTTTCATATTTGGGGGTAACAACTTTTTAGCGGGATTTTAAAGGAGACTGCTTTGCGTACAATAATGTTTATTTTAAAAACAATCAAATCTGCCACTTTATACCTAACCACATCATGGCGGCCTTATATTTTGACACATAACTGTATGTATTGATAAAGTTCATTACTGTGGCGACCCGTTTGTTGAATATTTTCTAGACTCGCTACCCGGTGTGACCGAGCTCGCTACAGGGTGTCCTTTGGACAACAAATTTCTCACCTACAGCTTAACAAGGCGACTTGTTTAAAATCCATTCCACCGAGAGATTGAAATATGACCGTTTGTGTACAAGTCTGGTCGACGGAGGGGGTCCATTCATAAATGACGTGATCGACTCCAGGAATGTTTTAAATATGTACCATAAAATGTACGCCTGTATCTGTTTCCTAACCATTTATATATTTTTTTTATTCTCTTCTTCATTTCATCTCCATTGCACTCCTTCTACAACGACGGCGGGTCGTGGTTTTCACCTTCTCCTCTTGAGGACTTCTTCGTCGTGGAGTTGTGTTTTATTTTTATTAATTTATTTCTTTTTGAGTGTGGTTTTTTTCGTCTAGTCAACTCGTTATTCTTCTCTTGGATATATTTTTTATTTCGTCGATTTTATCCATTCGTCTCTTTTATATATTCAGCTGGTGGGTTCGCGTGTAATTGGATTAAATTACAATCAATTAGTTTTCGATTCGAATTGGTCACGATATTTACCGGTGAAATTTATTCGTGCCAGCTTGGGGTGTTTCCTTTTTTTTGAAGTAATATTTTAGATATTTAATAACAACGAAGCAAGATAGCAATGAATTTCTTTTATGAAATTTAATTTTACAAATTAATATTGAGTTAACTTACGTAATTATGTCAGTTCCGAAAAAGACTTTGATCAGTTTTTTTTTTGAAATCTTCCACAACCCTGTTCTTAGCTTCCTTAGTTTTGCTGATGGTGGCTTTGCCTTTGCGAAACTCATTTGCTAGCTTTGACCAAAATGCTTCGTATGTCAAGTCTTCACTAGCTGTTAGACACCCACCTATTAAATAAGGACTAGATATATTTAACTGACGGACCATGATTGGGTTTGTGTTCATTTTTCAGATAAAGTCTTCACTCCATATTAGAAGTTTTGGTGAAATCTAATTGGTAGAAATCTTTAGCTTTCAAAATTTAATAAAGCCACTGCAATGTATAATCAAACTTTTGCTTAGGATGGTTGGTCTTTATTTTCAATTCTACAGATTTTTCAAGGAACTCCAGTTCAGCCAAGTTTAAACTTGGTAGGTAGCCAATCACTTAACATCAACGTTTCCATAAAAATTTTGAGACAACAGGTTATTCATGTCTTTCACTCTTGCCAATGTTCAAGGCCTTCGAGGAAAATCTGTGGGTGTCAAGTAATTTTGATGACGTAAAACCATTTTTCTCCAAAAACGTTTGGCTTTTTATTATGGGTTGTGGAAAATACAATTTATTTTTTCTTTAAAAGCCAAGAGCTGAATGTCACACATATGCAAAAATCTCAACAGGTATCTTTCCGCTGCCTTTCCGCACTAGGAGATCTGTGAATCCCAATTACTCTGTCCCAACAGTTAAGGAACCTCCAATGTTGAGATTAACTTCTTTCATGTTCATCATACAACATCATGACACAATATTTCCTGGAGACAATATCATCTTTTAGCAAACCAGTAGCTAAAGGATTTTGTCTCTTTGTTTGCTACTACATAAATGACGTGATCCCTAATCTTTAGAGTTTTACCATTTGGTACACTCGATAGATTTTGTTTCAACCAAGATCTCCAGTTCAACTCTAGTCAACCTTACTTTGAGTTGCATTATTGTTGGTGTCAGTATTGGTAACGGCCTTGAGGTCAAACCAAGCACACACGATTCAACGTTTGTAATATTACCGGCCACACTGTTTTCTGCAGATTTAGTAACGAAACAATAGTTTCTCTAAAAGATGTTTGGATTTTCTGTAACATTAGTGGCATGAAAGATCATAATTGGCTATCTTAAATGGAACAGAATGGTGAGACTATGAAAGTGATTAAAGAATCAGCCACCAGTAAAGTTATTTCCGAGACGATACACTGGAAGCCTACTAGGACGTCCTAATCTGTTACCAGAAGACTCTTTATGAATCTTTTTGTTTAATTGGAACTTCAATTGGAGAAGAACAGCTGCTGAGATAATGTGTGCCAATAGGAATCCCGAAATACATTGGGATTAAGCATGTATACCCTTGAAAATCATCTTATAAAGGAAACCTAATAATAATTGGAAGCAAATCATTTACAAAGTACCTAAAACTTGACCTTGAGTGAAGCTAAGCTGATCTTTTTGAAGAAGAACATCAACATGGAACTTTTCCAGATAGAAACTGAACCTCAGTTTTTTGAGGAGGTCAAAGCCTTGGCATCTAAATCAGGATTAGATTTCGAGTCGTTTTATATTAAAATCCATAAAAAAATAAGTCACCAGGAACATCACTATACGAACAACATTGAGATTAACAGAAACTACACGCTACTCAGATCTTGTCTGCGTCAAATCCGCTTAAGCTTCTACATTTTTTTTGTTGCAATAATATTTACCAATATGCATACACACACACTAGTCAACTAGGAATTGATTTCATTTTAAAGAAGTTATTAAATCAACATATGAAAGTGGTCTTGTCTATGAAAAACAACGGTTGTGTGAGGCCACTTTAACGATAACCTCTTGGCGGGCGGTCTCTACGGAGCCAATGACTCAAGACAGAAATATTTCTTATGGTGTTTGTATTGTGTGTGCGTGTTAATATATGGTATTCGAGGGTACACACATGCGCGTATTTACATGTATCGCGTATTTAACAATGCAATGAAAGGCGATGAAAACAAGATTACGATTTCCATTTTAATTACTCTAGTTATTTCGAGTTATCGCAAAGTGGCAATTAAATTTTAAATTTGAAAAATTCTGCATGCTGTGGCTTGCGCAGAATGTAGTTTTAATGATGTCGTGATTGAAAGGTACTACTAATTGTAAGTGGAATGGTGTAGGTACTTGCTACAGGTTTTGGTATTTTGTATTTTTATTAAATTATCAACGTAATTCGAGACTGTATACCTTTATGACAAAGGTTTAAGCAAGTCTGGTTTAAAGGTTTTGGTTGAAGAATTGGAAGAACTAAATTACAAAAAATTGTTACCAGATTGGGTCCTTTTCTGCAATGTCGAAGCAAAGATTGCAATAAGATCGGATAAAAGAATGTAAAGGATGGCTTAACAGTATCAAACAATCCAAATTAGAATTGATTTTGCTATTACTGCATCGTAAACTTAATTGGTTTGGTGCACAAGTCCTTGTGTAGTAACACCTTTTAGGTTAGAGAAAATAGGCAATATCAGCTTGGTGGTGCTCGGATTCTGACTTACTTTCTTAGATGACTCATCAGATGTTCTCGGAATTTTGTGGAAGTCCTCAATATGATTTCAATATAACTTCCCAATACACCAAACAAATATTATTGTGGGCTGACCCAAATCATAACGCGACTAACCAAATATAGACCAATACACTCTGACAGTAACTGTTTTGCCTCTACACCAGCTTGATTCACTAGATATAGACAAATAAACATATTATCTCCTTACAAGGTCATGGGTCAATCCCAACATCCATAATCCTCTATGAGCAGATTCGCTGTGTGGCTGCTTTCAGCACCTCTCATCTGCCGATGATGTTATGGGGAACTTATCGACGGTCCATTACTTCGCTGTATAATGGAACTCCTCATGGTAATAGTTAATGATGGAAAGCTTCGACTGAAGGAATTGCTATGAAGTCCCATAGATGCTGTTGACCTGCTTGCTGAACATGAAAAAATTGAAATGGGAGATGAACGAGAATGAGCCATTGGACTAACAGAAGTAAATAAAATGAAAGTCCAGCTACTGATCATGACAACCAGAAGAAGCTGAATTTAATGAAGGATAAATGTTAGAAAATGAAAGGCCAAATGAAGGCACGAAAAAAAGAACTTCTAGCGAAGAGTTACAAGCTAATCTGCCAGCTGAACCTACATATGTTAGACTAACCTATTGGAAATAATTTAGAACGAAGATTGTTAGCAAAACAACATTGAAGATTCTCTCGGATTATCTATCAGCACACGACTTCCGAATATGTGAGTACTACATTCAGCTACCCTAGAAGGGGGGTGAATATAGGTAGAATTCTATAGTATTCCTTTAAATCAATGCAGACTGCAACAGCGCATCTACCTGAATAATTGGCATTAAATATAAAAGTTATTATTGTATACAATAATAAAAATATTTGCTGGAAAAAATCGAAAGGGAGTCAGCAGGGTCGTAGGCGTATATCCAGTCCACTGCGCTACGAACGCTTATTTGTGCAGAGACTAACATTAGCTAAACAACGTTGAACGCACCAAACAACGTTGATTTTTCTTAGGAACTAGAACGTGTTGGGGTAATAGCTCGTGCCTAGGGGGTACTCAGGGGAGATTCCTGGTGTTCCCCTTGTTAATTAAAATACAAAATTTTTATTTCACATTCAAAAGTAGACTACATAAGAAACTATTACACTCCTGCTGCAATACGAGTATACTTATTTATATATAAGCACTTCAGGCCTGAAGGCC
>SMLS01071511.1:0-67695 GCA_004785975.1 Popillia japonica | reverse complement strand
TAAATTTTAGCACGTCACAGTTAGTATTTATTCCAATTCCCGTTTGTAGAAAAAGCGTATAATTTTTAAAATTCATGATACCCAGCAACAACCTTCTTTTACGTGACCCGCAGTAATTAACGTAAACATGACTAATGCGTACAGTTCAATGCCGAGTACGTAACCCTCTCCAAACTGCGCCAAAACAAAAAATTCAATTATAACGTTGAAAATAAACTTAGGAATAGAATAATAAAGAAAAGATAACTAATTCGACGAAAATAAATATTTACACGACTGTATTATAAGAAAAAAGGAGCTACCTAATACTAAATTTATAAAAAGCAAATACGCCATAAATTCTAACGAAAAATAAGCTGCATCCACGATTCAGAAACAGGTCAAATCGACAAGTTAATATAGACTTCCGAAGTACAGCATACACATCGGAAACTGCATGACTAACACTACTTCTAGAAATCAATACCCTAGATAAGGAACAACACAGAGTCCTTGGGAAGTAATAAAAGCCGGTGATCGAAGAATAAGTGATTTTAAATTGATAGTGCTTTTAATTCGAAACGAATCCACTAATAGAAGTTAATGGAATGGAAGTCTTATTTTACGAATTTAATCTGAACCGATAATAGAATTATTCATAGCTTATTTCTGTTTTGAAAATTATTATCAATCAATATAGTTGTAATCTAATTGTTTACAGGATTTACATATTTACAATCTGTTACTCCTCCAACATTGTCTGTGCAGAGAATCCAGATTTAATCTTCACCTCAGAAACAGCGGCATGCAGGCGCATTTGATCTCAACTAACAGCTTTGAGGAATCTTAGAAAAGGCTTCTGGAATGTTAATTTAAACATCACCCAAGCATGTCACTCCATCAGGCAAAAAATGAATTGGAAGTGTTGAACGTATACAGCCATACCACCCTCTACATACTATCACATCTGTATAATTGAGAATTAAGGAATAAAATCTTTTGATCAGACATAATCTTTCACAAACTGCTAAAAAATCTCAGTTTAAAAAAAAAACCCTCCTGAAGTTTATCAGATTCTTCCATTATTTAGAGGTAGAAACTACTACCACGTTACTCTTCAGTAGATCACAAACCACCAAACGATTAAAGGGAAGGAAGAGGCAGATAAGCTTGCTAAGGAAGCTGCAAAAATGTGAAATGATTTGCAGAAGAGCCACCTAAAACAAGCAATTAACAAATTGAAGGACAATGGGAAGGCTTCCAACTGGCAGAATGCGCCAAGACAACAGCAGATGAAGACACTGTGATCAGAATCGGCTAAGTTAGCAAAGATGATAACTTTCAGCAAAGACAATCTTTACCATTTATGGAAGCTCGAGAGCTGAAAATCAAATCTGCCGTCGATGCCAAGAAGATCAAGAAATGGGAGAAGACATTTCCTGTGAATGTGTTGTCTTCAGCCGTACTCAACATCAAACACTTCAGCAAACCGTTTTCAAGATCTACTAAAATCCAGGATGAAAATCCTAGATTGATTTTAAGGTTCATTAAAAGCTTCCAACTAGTCTAACACTAAGAAAGGTTCTATTACAATAGACCTACGTAAGTCGCAGTTCCACGGCCCTCAAATCTTATCTTAAGTGAGAAAGGTACACATAAGCTATTGATTCATCGATGAACCAAAGTTCGAAATAAATGGAGCTCCCTGCCATTCACGAGAAAATTCTTGTTATACTATAGAAGGTAAGTATCTCATATCTGGGTTAGGAAACTACTGATGCTCATTGGTTTTCTTGTATTCCGAAATTTGAAGAAAAAATTACAAAAGTGTGTTAGGGCTGTTGATTGCTTATTATTTAACATTTCCCCCTGTTATAAAGAGTGGGCTATCGCTAACGCTCGAACAGCAAACATTTAACTTTGGTGGTTGAATAGGAATTCAACTTTCCTAATTGTCTTAATTTTGTAATGTTCAAGATTTTTTGATCAAAAAAAACGGCTCTGATCCACTGTATCAAAACTTTGCCTCTCATGTCCTCAAGCACTTAGCACCATATCAGTATAACCGTTTGTTTGGAGCAGAGCTTTGAAAGTGGAAGACCAGAATTGGTGCAACTTATTCAGGTTATATGCATATAGAGAACAAACGATCTGGCCAGACAAGATACGTCAAACTCATTCGTGGGAAACGGTCCTTTCTTTGGCACCACCAAATCGCAAATTAAAAAGTCTATCAACGAAAACATTCTAACAAGTCTAACGAATAGTGGAAAAAAATCACCAGAGGAAAGGCAGGCAAAAGAGTTTATAAAGGAAGAGAGAATTTACTAGTGAACTACTGACAGGAAGATTGTCAAAATTAGATCTGCTGACCTATCACTGTAGGATAAGTAGACCTATGTATACCATAGACCTGGCAGAAGATACTACTTGCAAATTCTGCAAAGAGTAGGAAGAAACTCCAGTCGATGTGATGTGTTATTGCAACGGCCTGGCGAGAGCAAGGTGAGCAGTTCCCAAAGATGATCTAGGACAAAGGAAGTCACAATAGATCTAAAAAGGCCTACATGCATCTACAGTTTCTATTGATGCGTGGGTGACTGATAAAAAATATATACGTTAGTCTTTGTATCATCTCTCCTGACGTTTATGGGCACATTATTCAATATTATGTATTTCTGCCCTAAAACTTGTTGGACTTCTAATTGGTCTATCCACACTTTTACCTATTCCCACGCCTCTGTTTGTTCTAAGCGAAGGACTAGTATTTATATATATAGTATATGTTTGACCATATGTCTCTACAAAATAACAAATGCTGCAAAAAGAGTTGGGGAACCTCCCAAAATGAGTGCATTTTCTAATGCATTCTATAATTTTTACCTAAATGGTAAACAGGATCCCGCTCAATTAATATTATTAATTGACATTAAATCGTATGTCAACATTTTAATTTGTGACCATATGGCAGCAAATTTTACACTACATTTAATTAAGATAGAGTACAATAAAACTTTCAGAATCCTTATAGAAGAAAACTCACCACAAACCGAACTATAGCATAATGCTAACAAATCCAACTGCAATCTCACTCAATTTTTATTTTACATAATTAAATGACTAATATATCAATTATCACCTTCATAAGCAGCACACGCTCACAGAATTTCAACTTTTTATCGAACTTATTTCTCGAACTTATATCTCGATCTTTCAAGTCTCTACAGCCAACAATGATGCATCACGCAAGATACGAACGAGACGAATAGCACAGATCCATTCGCGTTCCAGGAATTATAAAAGCACTTGGCATTATCCACGGCGTTCTATTTTAGCAGGATGTGTGTGGGATATTATTGGATCGATTACGCCATACACTTTAAACATTGATGGAATAACATTGTAGTAACATAAACGGAATGTTGGTGACCTAGCGTGTGTGTATCGTTATCATGGATGATAGAGGAAAAAATACCCGAAACCTTTATCGGTGAATGTACGTTGCAGTTATATAGCAATTATTTTCAAATATCGCGATCGATTAAACAGAATATGGTCAGTGTAATACGAAATTTACGGTTGAATTGGTTAAGTTGTGGAACGTAAATGTCAGGCATTACTGCTGTTGTATCTGCTAAGGTCGTGGGTATCTTTCAAAGAAACTAAAATAAACAAGAAGAGTCGTGTTAGTTATGTTTAGAAATATGTTCGCATAGGTCAACAAATACTAATAAAGCTCCGAACTGTGTGAATCAACATCAGAACTAATCTAAGTATGTAATTTTCCGGCACCTCCGCCAAATTTAAAATAAATATTTATGCACTGCTCAACTTTTGAACTGATACGCTTATATAACATGCAGTAAAAGTAAATAACCCTCCTTAGGTGTAGGCAAACATATGCCTGTCAAATGATATTTGCGACTCCATTGTCGTTGCTACTATCGCTTATACTTTTATCAAGTTTTAAGAGAATTTTTGCTAGTTTCACGAATAAGTTTTAATGCAGAGTGGTTGACTGCATTTTAGAGATGCCATTAAGGCGTGTAAGTACTGAAGAGATGAGCCAAGCTATGGGAATGCCTATGATTGGTGCGTCTCAAGAAATGTAAATGTCCATGGAAATAGATTTTCTATTTCAAGAACACTCCAAATTCAGTAATTGAATGCAACAGGTACTCAAGTGTTCACTCAAACAGTAAGAAGAAAGCTCCATGCGGTAAAATTAACAGCAAGATCTTCTGAAAACTGTCCATTGTTGATCAGAGTCCACAAAGGAAGAAAGCTAACGTGGGCACATGAACATGCAAATTGAAATGTTGAAGGTTGGGGTTGTTGTGTATTCAGTGATGAGACTAGAGTGCGTCTTTATAGCTCTGATGGTAGAGGTACAGTTTGGAGAAGCTGAGGACGATTTACCATCAAGCTTGTGGAGGTGGTTCAATTACCGTTTGGAGAGGTATTTTTGCGACTCGTCGTACTGAATTGATTATGCTTGGATATGCTACAATAGATAGTGTGAAATATCTTAATAGGCGATGGTTTTGTGTTTGTGAAAAGAACAATATCACGCACATGGATTGGCCAGCGAACTCTCCAAACCTGAAGAGGTTGATAAGATCACGTGGAGTGGATCTAAACAATCCCCATCAGCTCCGAACTGCCTTTTTGGAAGAATGGCAAATATTCCTCAGCAGTTAAATGTAGGCTTTCACGACCCTAATCCATAATAGATAGTTTTCTAAACTCTTTAGAGAACGGGCTGACAGCATGATCAACGTCAAGCCAAAAAACAGTTAAGCAATAACATTCTTCAGCATCTCATTTCCAGCATGCCAGGGGGTCATGAGAGCAAGAGGAGATCCAACAGATTATTAATCTTTAAGTGTTTGATTATCTTTTCCTCCCAGAGTAAACTTTTCTCTAATACTAAAATGAAGATTTTATTTTTCTATTAAAACGTTTAAAACTGGTTATTATTGGCCTTAAAAGTGTTTCCAAGAACCGCAAAGTATAAATTAAGCAAGAAGGTGTTCCTCAAAAAGCAGTAAATTGTTAATTGATAATTATGTTTAACTAATTTGGACAATTGTATTCAAATCAATCTAACTAACGATTTAAGTAGGTACATCCATACATTGATGCATGGTGATCGATTTCCGGTTTCCCAAATAATTATCTAAGAAAAACTATATAATCTTCCATGAAAGCCACTACTGTTATAAAATAATCACCGGAAAACAGGAAAAGGTGCCAGTTTTTCTATAATAATGAAGAACGAAAAATGTAATAGGCGCTAAATTAGGTGTGTCAATTTTCAACATGGTCATTAGTTTATCTATAAATATCGGTAAATAAATGTCAAAGGTTTGCTTTTACATCTGAAAGATAAGTAGTATCACGTAATGTTAATTAATACAACATAAAACCTGTTCTAGGTGACATTTTCAGTATATATTACAGGAAATACCGTTTCATGCATATAATATCTTCTGAAATGAAATACGCATAATCTTTCAGTGTAGAATTTCTTTTTGCACAATAGAAGCTTCGCTGTAAAGGAAAGCCTTTGAAGTCACTGCGTGACGAAACAAACGTTGTATACAATATCTAATTAAGTGCCAGTAAAAATTTTAATGAATAACTATTTTGTCACAAACAGTTAAATATGAGCCTATTCTAAGTATTTAGCTCAAACATCACCTAGATAAGTTTTTTGCTAGGAAAGAAAAATGGGCAATATATAATTTCATACACTATTTATTCGCTATATGGCAATTATCTTTAATTTTGTCAAAAAATTACTACAACCCAGTAGAAAACCATCACATTTTATAGATGAGTAGCGAGGTACTAAAACTTTATCTCCCCTGCTTCAATGTAAGCAATATAGTGTGACCACTCGTGATCTTTCAGTTCGAATTGATCTCTAAACTCTAAACAAAATTTTAGAATCTTTTTGGGGCTGACAACCCCCACCATAAAACATGTTAGATAATTGACCTTAAAATAATAACCTTTGCAAAACTTTTTTACCAATACCATTTCCTTAACTGTAACCTTTGTCATAGCCAATTTTCTAGGTTTCGTCTAAGATTTTGATTAAACGGTGGCCTTAGTTTTGATTAGTTTTTTCAGGTTTTGGTAAAATCAATGGGCGCAGATTGGACAGCATGTGATAAAACAGCTTTTCGCTCAAGTGTTGTTTGCGTTTTGGGGGCTGATGTTGGTGCTTTAGGTCCCGCAACTGATTTTGACATTTTGTAAACGCCAAGAACTGCAGGATCTTATAGATTATACTAATCGCCTTGCTCGCATTGTCTCGTTAATCCTCGAACAAGTCAGAGTCTGAGAAAAGTCAACTATTGAACAAAAGTGTTCCTATTCGTTTAAAACTGCTGACGTGGTCGCCTATTTCATCGACTGCGACAGATAAAAATGGATGAACCATAAGCCAGTTTTTGATGTCCAGGGCATTGTAAGCTTTAAGTTTCCATGAAGATCCAATCTAACAACTGAATGTTTCGACAAGCAAACTATAGCAAGATTGTAGAAATGTGGTTCAAAGAATATGTTATCTATTTTATGAAAACATTTGTTCCAATCCGTGACAACCACCGACATTTCCTGGTTATGCTTTTCTAAAAGCACCTTTTCAGTCGTTTCTGGCGAAATCAAGCATCTTTGGAACATAATTCCTAGAGGCTAACAAGTAAGCAACCAGCAGAGTAACACAACCCACCCCAATGCCTTAACTAGAAGAAAATCATAGCTCACGAATACTGCAATAGTTTTCATTTGGATGTTACAGTCATCCTTCAATAATCTTCAAAAAGGAAATGAAATAATGGCGTGCTTGGCGCACACCAAATCCTGGAAAGATTCTTCGTCGAATATTCGTCGATTTTCACAACTTTCCTCTACCAGAATATATGTAATGCGCTTCCTCATTTCCATACACAACTCTCCAGTATTTAGAAAGACATGAATAAAAATGATAAGTGTGGCTATTGCATAGATAGATAGAAAGGATTTTCAAGTATCAATGATAGTTCGATAACCAAACGATTTGGAAGAAAATCTTTCTGACTTTTATATTTGGGGATATTTAAGACAGCTTATACATTCAAGACAATTAATAAGATGAATACACTAAAGCAACGAATAGCCAATCAATTAGACAACATCCAAGACCATATACATACAGCATATTCTTTAAATTGTTTTGTTGAGGTATCATTTACTAAAGAAGAATAAATGTAACTTTCGTTAACACTTTCGATAAACGACAAAAGATTTTTTTTTGTTTTCTCATTGTTCAAAATTTCTTTTACATCAACTTTTTACGCTACATCTTCCGCTTTGTACTCTGGTGTTTTCTGAAACAATACCCAACAACAACTCAATATGATATTGAGTCTCCTATTCATGTCCTTGAGCAACGATTCGCCAATTATGCTCAACGGCCATTAGGAGGTGGCGTATTCTTCCAGAAAGCCCGGATGGGCACAGTAAAAGCATGAAATGAAAAAAAAATCTATATACACAGTTTCAATCCTTGTTTAAACGGAATGGGCAAGTTTAAAATTTTTCGCAAAAAATAGTTTAGTTTTGGAAAACCTCTTTGGATAAAATTCATAATAATCTCTAGCAAGTATTTGCCCTCTAATACTCTATTACACTAGTTTTATTCCAAGAGCATGAAGCTTCTACGATTATACTTAATCCTATCGTTGTTTCGGTAGCAAAATCGACCAGTTTACTACTGACCTGATTTTTCTTCCTTCTCATTTATTATGAAGCTTTAGAAGCTGCTTCATCTCTCGTCTATGAAACTGGGTTAAAACAATCATCAACGATTTGAGTTAAAAACCAAAAAAAGTGCACGAAAAGGGAGATTTTCGTTACACTGTAGCTGCTACTATATATCAAACCTTACACCCAAAAATATACCCACCTACTTAACTTATCGCGAGATTAAATCAAACGTCGTGACAAATTTATATTTCCCGTAAATTAATTTAAAAAAAATCAAAGAGAATCAGAAAAAATATTCATAATTCTAAACCCATTTCGTGTAAAACGTCAAGATTAATCTTCGGCTTGTGTCACAAATCTTCACAAAATCACATATTTACCAATGCAGGAAACGAATGAGAAATACATATAAAATCACTCTAACAACGAAGACGAAAATATAAAAGAAAAAAGGAAGATGACGAAAAAAGCCAAGGGAACGTGTTAGAAAAAAGAACACATCGCTAAAATGAGGAAGTAAAGGCTGCTGTTCGAGAGTGGAGAAAAAAGAACCGAAAACTTTGTAACATTTTGCAAGTTAGAAGGAAAGAAAGAGGAAACCTGAGGGTTAAAGTTAATAACTAGTTTTGGCGCTACGATAGGGCACTGCCCTTTTCAAGTATAGGGCAGTGGGAAGGAGACCAAATATTTTAGACTTTCCTCTTTTCCTTGATTGATGTACTTTTAAGAAAATTAATCAGATCTGACAGATATGTTTCTATTTACTAGAATTAAAAACTAAATATAGAAATCTTATAAATGTTAAACGAGGAAAATTATATTTCTGTATTAAATCAAGGTTTATAACCGTGAAAAATCAAATAAAACTCTACATATCTACACAAATGGCTGTAGGTACATTATTTTAAATTAATTTTCACTCACCTAATTGTAAACATTATCATCTACATTTAAGTTTCTCAGCAGCGAACTTTCTTCGTGTCTTCGTAAACAAAAAGCGTTGCATTTTTAGTCACTGTAACGGGATATAAACGTAGTTTAAAAGCTCTGTTATGCCTTTTAGATTTAGGAGCCGCGCGACCAGTGTTTTGAGGGTTTAATCAATATTATAGTCTGCCGTTAGAGCCCGTGAACCAGCACAACAAACATTTCTAGCATTTTTCGGTGCCGTTATCTCGATTATAACCATTCGATAAATTCGTGTGAAGCTAAAAGCTCTTCCTACATCACGATAGTAGTTACCCGTTTCGTTGCAAGGGGTTTTGATTATCGAACGGCTACGCGACTGTGTTCTCTCTTCTTCTAAACATCGTCGTTTTTTGGGGTAGTAGCAGAAGCTCTCGGGAAACGGGGGAAAAAGCTCCGGTCACACCGTCCACGAACCGGAAGGATTTCCCAGCTTTCGAAGCTCGCCGTCGGACGTCGCACGTCGAAATTGACGATAAATAAACGTTGTAAGAGGACGCGATCGGTGCCTTTTAATTAGTTGTTAATTAAGTGGAATACGTTTAAAACGACTTGATTTAAATTTGGAGCAGCAACGTTTTACACACACACGCACGCACGCACACACAGCCCCCTCCCAAACCGAGCTTTCACGAGCGTTTACGATTTTCTCTCTTACACCCTCGACGACGACGACGACGTCGTCGTAAATATGCGTTGCGCGATGCTATCGAGACACAATCGTTATACCGGGTGATTACATACAGCGTTTTTAAGATTAAGTTATATCCACGTGATCCCTATAGTGTATGCAACCAATGTTACAAATTCGTCATATCTTGCATTGAAATCATTAAATGACTAATGGTTAAGACTGATTGAAAATAAAATATTATTAAGTAGTATTTTCTATAAATTATTTGCAAAAATTGTTGTAGACGTAACAATAATATTGGGAAAGTGTAGCAAACCTTATATTTACTTATTTGCAAAAATGCCATGCAACCATGGAAAATGAGAAAATATACCAAAAGATACAGGAGGTAGCAGTAAACACCAGAAAAATAATGAAATCAGCATTAGACTAATTACACTTGCAATAGAAAAGGATTTAAGAATAATGAGCACAATTTCCCGAAGAAAGAAATATATAAAAGTACACTCAAAGAAAGTAAAAATCGGACACTTTCAATACGTTGTTATAGGGAAACTGGTGCAACATAGTAGAAGAGAGATGGAAATATATAGAAGAAGGCTTAATAACTGCTACGAAAAGAAGTATAACAGAAAATAAAATACCAAAACAGAAAGAGGGGTGGGATAAAGAATAAAGAAAAATTTTAGGAAAAAGCCATTACAAAATAATTCAAACCAGAAAAAAGAAGAATATCAGAACCAAAGAAGAAGAATGAAAAGGATTTTAAGAGAAAAGAGAAGAGAGATAGAGAAGATATGATATTAGAACTAACGATTCTAGATGAGGAAAATATCATTAAAGCGCCCACAGTAGAAGAAATAGAAATCATAATACATCACATGAAAAATTACTGGAAAATCATATAGCAGCAGACAATGCCCATTGGATAAAAAACACACCAATCGTAGAGATCTACTAAACTACTCCCAATGTAGAAAATGTTTGAGCGTAGAAAACACTTCGGCACATATCCTTGTCAACCACCCGCCAGCGAAGAAGAAAAGGTGCAACTACTTTGTCTGAAAAATTATTAATATATTCTTCAACCTCATTGCTTCATAGCCTCTCCTTTTTTAAGACTTTGTATATAATCTCGGTTCTCAACTGAAAAGAGCAGCAATGCAACTACAACCATATGCAACTCTTTGCAGAATTTTGCAAAAATCTAGGTTAGATACATACATACACACATATATAGAAAAAAATACTGTACTTGTACTTTCAAGCAACAATACTGGCAATAGTTTTATTTACATTTGCTGATTACATAATTATCCTTTTCTGTCATTATAACTCAATCAACATCTAGAAATAAGCATTAATTTGATTGATCCCTAATGAATGTCTGTTTTGGTAATATACGAATAGGTACTTCACTTTAGATGGCTTTTAGGTAAAATACAACATGAATAAATAATTAAAAAGCTAAAATTACTTTCGGCAATAATAAGACCTAAAAGGTGTATTACGAACTATCCTCGATATTAAAACAGAGCTAAACAGAAATTGAGTGAATAACAACAGAAAATATACATACAAATAGGTATATGAGGATTATTACAGTACAAATTAACGTGATACGGTAGCAAAGCGTACTAGGAAATAGTATTTACAGATATGACGAAAATCAGTTAAGATTTAAGTAAAATAGTTATATCTTTCCAATTACATTTTGATTAATTTTCTGAACAATGCGGTAGAATCAAATCTGGAAGAAACATTGCAAGCAATCTTATTTTGAATGCTTCAGTAACCAGTTTTTCAGCACTTTGCGATTGAAGTGTACAACCAGGCAGAGTTTTTAATATCAAAGCAAATCTGTAATAAGGTACAACAAAATTGTGTCATCATTTACACAAACACATTCCTCTTCTTGCTAGATTTAGCCAAATTCCCAAAAAACAAATATTTTTGAGGAAGTTTGTAAGTTATTTTCAACGTCCAGAAGATGTAGCTATGCGCTGTGGACTTCTCTATATGCGAGGAGTACTAGAAACTTGCCCTCGCCAAACTCTCGCAATGACACACCACATGAACTGGGTCATCTTCCTCCTCCTTACATAATCTGCTGACACAGGTCTACATTATACATATACCTGTTTAGTCTACAATGACTGGTCAGCAAGCCTACTATCATTTTGACAGCAACCTTATCTTTACTCAATAGGTTCCTTCCTCTTTGTCATATTAGTGCTCTTTGCCACCATTCCTTGAACTTGTTATGTATTCATTCGTTGATGGACTTGCGATTTGGTAGTGCTGAATGAAGGGCCACCACCCACAAATGACCTTGGCGAACCTTACCTAACAAGATCTTCTATGTCTCGTTTTCCTTCGCCACTTAATTCTGACTGGGAAAGCAGGCCAACGTTAATTTCCTGTGGGAACCCAAGTGGTACGCATTTGCAGTCCCAAACCAGCTTAGAATCATCACTTTCTATACTGATCGTTTTAAGTGTTGCCTGGCTGTTAGAGAAAATAGCGAAACTTCTACCTAGATCGGTCCACTTTACTACTTGAAATACCGTCGTGTGCTTGCTGAAGTTTACGGAAAGGGCCTTTCTTTGCTTTCTTCCATATTGTTACCTATAACGCCATCTAATTCGCCGTATTCCTCCATATTCCGTTTTAAAGCCGTTTGTGTATCAACTGCCTGTCTGTCACCCAATAACTTAAGCTGAGAAATGCACGACATTATGCCACAGCTTAATTACATTTTTATACAATACACACACACCAATTTTATGTCGGCAGTACCTATAGTTTCCAAAGTTCTATTGCTACGGACGCCATTCTAAAAGCTGGGCTTTTGTCTTAGCAAATTAAGATCTTAAACTAAAAATTATTCAGTTCAATTACCGAAAAACTAAAGGAGCACCTTTTATACATTTTGGTTGTAATAAAAGAGACACTATTTGCCTTAATAAGCCGGATATATTTAGGAAATCTATTAGAATTTCGTAGAATACTTAACACAATAGACAAGGTGGTCAAGAACTGTATTTAAAAAATAATTTATTAGGCAATCATTGGATTACTATATAGGCACGATATAAATTTTAAATTTTTGTTTGTAATTTCAGAGATTTCAGTGCATGAAAACCAATATAGGAATCTGCAAAATTATCAGATCTTTATAACCATAAACTTCAACTAGATGGCACTATGCACCAAAATAACACAAAATAACAACGAATTTAAATTTTAACAAACGCTTTTTAAAAAGAAATAACGTAAACCAGTTATATCGAAATAAGCAGCAGAAAAGTACGTTAATATTCAGTTTATAATACACAAATAGGTTACAAAATGCACAAATTGTTTAGATTTAAAATATTTTAATATAATTAATGTTTAAATAAATAGACCTAATACGACTCTCACAGTTAAACGTTAAACTTAGCATTAAGTATTAATCTGTATGTAATATTATAAGCTGCAATTTAAACTAAAATCTATGTTTATTTATTTATCAGGTACCCCGAACAGGTATCAGATTGGAATGTGCCCGTTCGGAAATTTTAAATTTTGGAATAATTTATGTTGATCGTATCGAAAAGAAACAAACAACATGGCGTCAAGTGTGTATGAAGATGACAGCTCCGATTCAAATTTATCTCAAGACTATGCCCTTAATTATTGTGATAGTTTTAACTCGCAAGAATCCGCGAAAGAAACCAATTCTTCGACGGATTATTTGAATAACGTTAATGTGATTCATAAATTAAATAATAGACAGGTATTCGTATAAGCCTAACCTCACTATTATATGTCAATAATCTACTCCATGTATGCCTGCCATGCACGAAATTTTAAAAATGTCTTTACTTACATTTTTTTTATCGTTGCAGTTATATGGCAGGGTTACTAAAAATTCTAGAGCTAAGACTGAACGTATTTTCGATTACATACATTGTCAATGTAAGTTTAAATTAGACCAACTAATACCTTCAGCAGATTTAATGTAAGTAGAAAATCTTTTGTTTATTTTAAGTATGTTATAGAAAATATTTACTTTTTTAAGGAGCCATATTTTCATGGGTTTTACATTGTGTGGTCAGTTTTTTATTAGTTATAAGGAGAAACTGATTGAGGGTACAATTAACTTGTTCGCAACTATAGAATACGAGTTATATATTTGGAGATTTGTACCTGGTGAGAAGCTGAAATACATTTCGAGTTATCGTATTTTTAAATTACTGAAGGAGCCGGAGGGATTAGACAGGATTATGTTCACACAATTTCCTACCGATCCATACAAATTAATATGTTATGGCCTTGGGTAATATCATTATTATATAAATAGTTTTTATAGACAAGTTGTACAGTATTTCTATAAATTTTTTTTAAAGTCATATTACATGACATGAACCTGGCTTGAAAAGTATAAACATACATAGACACTACACTACACTTGTGTTCATATAATTAAGTTAGGAAAAGCTAAGGTTACAGAAATGTAAATAATATATTTGTATATAACATGGTAATCCCCCTTTATCAGTCCAACAGCAATAAACCAAACACTTTGTGAACAAAGCGCATTTGTGCCACGTACGGTGAACACGTTTTTGGTCACAGAATTATGTCATTGTCCGTAAAAGCAGATAAGTCGCTGGTTGTGCGACGATTTCTAGTCGAAAGTTTTACAAATAAGTTATTGCAGTATTTTCAAGTAGGTAAATGCATTCAACTAATGCTTAGCGAAACACCAAAGCGTGGCTAAAGTAACGGAACTTTTGGGGGGTTTTCGAGTAGAGTGGTGAAAAATACTATCCACCACCTACAAGAAAGCACAGGCACTTGCAGCAAGTTACCGCGCAATAAGCCTAGAATGACGACGCAGACTATTGATAGGCAATTTGTCAAGCTGAGCAAGTTAGAACGTTTTCTGACTTCCAACAAAATTAGGGCGCAAATGGAAAATTACCATGGTATAAAAATATCGGCACAAGCTCTGCGTAGACGACTACAAGAAAACTTTTTAAATGGGTGAATCGCACAACGTATACCCAACGTGGCAAAGAAAAATATTGGAAAAAGAATAGCTTTCACCAAAAAGTATGCACGAGGGCTTGAATTTGTGGAAACTGATAGTTTGGAGTGATGAGGCAAAATTTAACGTGGTTGGGAATGACGGAAGACAAAGTTACATTTTCTCAACATAATTATCGTTGCTTATAAAAATTATCCCTGTTGTTGAGCTGGTCTCCAGGGGAGATTAATATTTGCTAATATTTGAACATATGCGAAATTATTGTACACGTTCGTTTATGAAATAAACTTATTGTTAGATATAAACTTTTATTGTAAATATAAATATAACGAGTTATTACAGATTGGCAAACCCCGTAATGGCATTCTTAACTATATTAACTCTACCGACGCCTAACTGTAAATATTGTAAAACCACAGCAAGCTGCTACAGTAAGTTCAATTCTAATCCTAAACAATCATTACTCCGTTAATATTTCCGACCTTTGTAGGTAAATTACGACAGGGTTGGTGCACAAAACACGGCTTCATGCTGCACTACATGTTCTCCTTAGCGCAACCAGCTCCGATTTTCGACCCGCAAGTTTCATTAGCTTATCCCGACCATGTAGTCATCAATACCGGCCACTACATTCACATCTTAAACGTGTCGAGTTCCGAGCCATCACCACCGCCACTCGTCGCCACCCTCACCAAGGAAGAGGATATAAAAGCATCCACCCAAGGTAGCTGTAATTTCGCGGATAACTTCAGTGAAGTGTCGGAAACGGATCGGTTCAGCACCAACAGTGTTGTCGAAGCTATATTAGAAGACTTTAGCGAGTACGATTTAGAAGGTAACGATTGCAATAAACCGTTTCATGAACTGAATATCAGTTGCGAACCGTTAAACGTGACAGGTAAGAGTTACCACAACACGCTCGTGCAAAACATCGTCGATCCGCGCTTGAAACGGCTTCAGAACGCGAAAGAATGTATATTTTCGATGCCGCAAAGTTCGGGTATTCAAAAGTCGGTTGAAAAGACTAAAATCGACAAAAAAATCGCGGAGAAAGCGTACGAGTTTATCGAGGAAAACGAGAAATACGAAAAATTAAGTTCGTTTCGCAAAAAGCGCCTTGCGGACAAGAAATACGAGTTCTCAGAGGATAATAGTGAGAATATAGTTCCTTTTAATTCGCTCAGGAAGGAAAGGCGGTACTTATATCGGTCGCAAAACCGTTGCATACGTTCACCCGATTTCAATACTAGTTTATTCTTAAGTCCGAGATCACCCGGTATTCGGTCGCCGATGCAATCGCCGAATTCGCGTAACGCAGGTCAGTTCAGTCCTGGCGGAGCCCGTACCTTATGCTCGCCGTCGATGCGTAATTCCCCTCACCATTCCAAGTCTCCGATCAGTCCCCGCGAATCGGCGAGAAAGTTCAACGTTTACTCGCCGATTTTGGACAGTGATTGTTCGGATTACGAGTCGAAATTGATTTTGAGACCCGCTAATGTCTCGTCTACCTCGCACATCGTCAACAACGATCTGATCAGACAGCACCAGCACAATGTAGGACTGTTAATTGTAGATTCTAAGCGCGACGAGGCATCCAAGTGGATCAAGAAGGTCGTACGGCGGTATTCCAGTATGGATTTCGAAGATAGTTCGTTGGTATCCGGACAGAGTAGAGGTAAATGATACCTTCTACTTCCTATTCAGGTAGTTAGAGTTGGACGTATCTGTATACAGTAATCTAGTAGCTAATTTTCTGATTATTAATATGTGGTGTGATATGTTATTGTCACAGATGAGTATAATATCCCGATCGAGATACCTCTCATCGTGCAGACGTTGACTGATCAGCAATTAGACATCGTACCTGAGTTTAAAGCGGATCAAGTGACTGAAACGCAATTGATCATCACGCAGAGGACTTTTGACTGTGAGCAATTCGTCCAGAGAAGAGCGCAGAAGCTGTGCTCGGAACTACACTTAGAATTCCTTCATTGCGAAGATTATGATATAAAATTATTACATGTAAGTTTTAATATTAACAATAAATTACTTTAAATATACGCTTTTTAACGTTACAGATTTGCCCAATCGATGGACATATTGTTTGTCAAGCTGTGATAAAAATAGGTGCCCTACAATTAAACGAAACGCATTCGAAACCGGACGTGTACATCGCCAGTTGCATTTTTACGTGGAATATCGCTACAGACGCTTTCGAATTGATCGAACCCCCGGACAAGCACAAATTGCAGCCGTTAACTAATACGACGCAAATGCTACAAATCTACATACCACCGAATAATAACAAGAAGGTGCTCGTCTTAGATTTCGACTGTCGACACAGTAGTAAGCAAACTCTCAGGGATTATCATGACAACTTCGAAGTGACTTTGGAAAGTAAAGTTTGTAAGTATACTATGTCAGGTTTATAATAAGTTTTTTGGCAACGCCATCTAAGAAAGATATTTAGTTAGTTAATATCATAGTTTGCAATTATGCTCTATTATGTTCTTCTTAAAAATGCCTTCCTCGAGTAACTGTGCAGAGCAGGCAGATCGACAAAAGCTATCCCTGCCCTCGTATACATTTCGGGTGTGTTCGGTAACACGACGTACGACGCGATTAGATGAGCAGTACAAGCAAGGAGGGTGAGTAGAGCAAGAACTCGATGGATAGTGGAGGTGCTTTCCGTAAGGACGGCTGAGACACTGTAGGCGACCAAAGTATACAAATAAAAACTACTCGTCGAACACCTCAAAGCGACGTTTGCTCGCCCTTGTTGTGAAGCCTGATAGTAGATGAACTGCTTCACAGACTGACAGCTTTCAAAGTACAAAATGCAAGTACGAAGAATGTCTGAGACCTAAAAATCACTAATGAATGGTGTCGTTTGGTTGGGCTGATCATCAACTCGGAAAAACCACAATTGTATCTTTCACTGGGAAGAGGAAAATTTCGAGTATGAGAGACATCAACTTGGCTGCAACAGTCAGTGATTGATTGCGAAACAGAAGTCAAATACCTCGGAATAACTCTAGACAAAAAAACAGCATATACCCTAACGGGCAAAACGTAGAGCTGCAACCCAAATCTAAAGTATTTCCACGTCAATTATATATTAACAGAATCTAGCTTAGTGTCTTCTCAAATTTTGTTAATTATGAAAAGTTTCCTTTTTTTCTTTAAAAAGACGACTTAATTTGGTACTGCTATTAAAATATCAGGTGTTTTAGTGTAATTAGAATATGTCGTAAAAAAAGAAAAGAATCGAGTTAAATGTGGCATTTAATGGACTTTATTTAATTCGTAATCTCAAAAACTAAGTTTGTTTCTTCAAGATTAAACCACGTAGGGAATATTCGCTTTTCCGTTGCAAATCTGTGATTGCTTAGTAAATACAAGTGCGGTCTTGGCGAATAGTGATATATACAACAAAAAATGGCAATCTGTTGCTTCACAGTTACCATGTCCGGGTATAAGTGAAATGCTTAAAACCCAGGTAGCATTAGGAATATAAAAAACTTTTTTGGCGCGATAGTACATTTTGAACATCTTCAAATCTTTTCCTGCTAAAATCAGAACCTTGAACTAATAAACGAACAAAAAATTGGGTTTACGAAATGGGGTTACCATAAAATTAGGTACGAGCCCTAACAACTAAATGTTCGGACAAAGAAAATTTTTTTGAAAATGTTATTTTACACAAACTTAATTTGTTAATTAAAGAATTATATTAAGAACATATTAAAGTCTATTATTTATAATAAATATTTAAATGTTCTTTTTTCTATACACATTGAAATAAACTGTGGACGAATAAATAAACAAAAATATTGCACAACATTGTGACAACTAAATGTTCGGAAGATTTAAGAAACTACTACTCTAATAGGGCGTTACGTCGACATGCGCTTTCACGACCGCTGCAATCCTGTTTGGCATTGTTTTTATTAATGATTGACACATGTCAGAGTCGAAACTTTGCGATAATTCATCCAAATTCATCTTCAAATCGGTAACGGTTCTCTGAGGATTATCACACAACTTTTGTTTCATTTTAAGCCATGATGTCTCGATAACGTTTAAGGTCGAAACTGTTCGAGGGTCATGAGAGGACCTTGATGTTATTGTCCTCAAACCATTTTTTAGTCGTATGGCCTGCAGCACTGTCCTGTTGAAATATGAAATTCATATTAGAGTAAACTGCTCTTGCGCTTGGCAAAAGACTATTATTTAAAATTTCTTGATATTTTGCCGCATTAATTGTACCTTCTACCACCTTATATTTTCCTAGACCCACTGCGGACATGCATCCCCAAATCATAATACCTTTAGGAAATTTTACTGTTCTTTTGAGGCAATCTTTATGAAATGTTTCATTTTTAGTTCTAATAACCCGTTTACGAAAGTCTCCCACACACGTCAAACTTCGATTCGTCACATATTACTTTTGATCAGTCTTTAACGGTCTATGTCACCTTCGATTTTGCCCAATTGAGCCGATTTATTTTCTGCTTCTCTGTTAGCTAGTTTTTCTTTTGCCTAAAACATTACGAAACAATGAAAAATCATGAATTTCATAAACACTTGCAAACCGATCTTATAAAAACTAAGTCCAGATTTGTGTATCCATTTTCTACAACACTCCCTAGATAAAGTCTTTCCGATTTCTGCATTCCACTGTGCTGTAATGGCTCTTAAGGTATTACGACGACTGAGTTTGCAAATTTTTATTAGTAATCGTCGATCCCAATTAGTCACAATTCCCGGTCTACCTGAACTTTTGCCTTTACATTGGACACTTCCACTATCACGATAGTGCTTAAGTATGTCCCCAACTGTTGACTTAACTAAATTTAATTCGTCCGCAATTTCACGTATTGTTTTACCTCGAGAGTATTTAGCGAGTACGAATTCACGAATTTTAACATTTGTCGCACTTCTTCTGGCCATTTTTGATTAAATTTAACAGAATTTTTCTCAAACCAGTGTCTACCAAGTAACTGTCAATTTATGATAAGCAAATATCTAAGTTATTCTTATTTATAAGCGGAAACTAGATAAATCCGAACATTTAGTTGTCACGATATTGTGCAATATTTTTATTTATTTATTTGCACAGTTTATTTCAGGAAAGGCCATTTAAATATTTATTATTAATGATAGACGTTAACATGTGGTTAATATATTTCTTTAATTAAATAATTTAGTTTGTGCAAACTAACGTTTTCAAAAAAAATATTTGTCCGAACATTATTATAGGAATTTTTTTTGCTAATTTTTCTTTTCTTTGTTTTATATTTTGTTGTATTGAGCATTAGTACAATAAAGACATTTATTATTATTATTAACATTTAGTTGTTAGGGCTCGTAGTATTTACATGTAAATAAAAAAGCGCTTCTGGTGTTAAAAGGATGGATATCAAGGAGGACATTAGCAGTTGAAAGAAATATTAGGAACATGTGATATGCCATCAATAGGAGCCTATCTGTCCCTTAAAAAATAAAATGTGTCGACCAGATACATTCACGAAACCGCATGGGCAATAATTGAAATAAATGAGAAATAAGTTCATATTGGGTTGGAAGAAGGTCACCTAGAGTTAGATAACGTACCATTTATTAGTTATTCCAAACGAAGCGTTCATACAAAAGAAATTATAATGCATTATCTGGTGTTGCCATGATTGTTGGTCAAATGACTAGTAGAATTCGCTATTTAGGAATAAGAAATAAACATTGCTGTACATGTGCACAAGCCAAATCATAGAAATGAAATGTACCAACACAAAGTTACATCGAAAAAAAAAAATTGTTACGATATTAAAATTTGAATACCTCTAATCCCGGGGCAATCCAATTCCCGGAATCTAGGATAAATTATCCTGTACTGATTAACACAATACTCAGCACCTGTATGTTATTAGCTTAAAAGGTTCAAAATTACATATACGCACATTTGTTTATTACATATTTACGCGCACAAAATCTTTATGCTAAACACAACTCATATGCGTCTTAATACTTCCAAATATCGTTTTTAACTAAAAGAAATACTTCCAACTCCCCACTACCTGTATAGAGCAGTTTTTATATGTAATATATAATAATTCGTAGTTATACAAAGAAAGAAGTTATACAGATTTACGAAGAACGCTCACTAATAGCGCAAAAAACATGAGGTTTTTCTGAAATACAATATACGTACATATACATATATATAGAAATCCCGAGAATATTCTATCGACATAATATACATTTTTTGTTATATGTCGAATATAGTATCTTACATGTAGTTAAAAATATATCTAACGATATTCTTTTTACAGATCGTGTATGGCAGCCTCTGTTTCAAAATGGTTACTCTACATTAAGTGATAGCGAATGAAATCGCATTGTTCTTCGATGTAACATGTAAACAGAATACGTACCAATAATACAATCTGCCTGTAACTCGTGTTTGATCCGGTTTTATCATTTCATACGATCTGTAGATGTAAAATTTTCTTAAATTCGCCGATCCTCGTATAAATTTATGTTTAATAGAGGAAAAATTTGTGCAGTATATTCAATGTAGGCGCTGTACTTGTAATTTGCAATTACTTCGCGATATTATTTTTCAAATTTTATCCGAAAACTTAAAAGCAATCGAAATAAACTAAATAAATTGATAGAGGGAATTAATTGGAAAACAAGTGATTAACTAGAATACTAGAAACGTAATTTAGTGATTTTACATTTTTTAATATGAAAACATTGAAATGCCATTTATTATAAGTTCGAAATTGCAATATAATTTAGATTTGCGATAGAGTATTATATACATGAAAGTCTGTTTTATCGTCGTAGTTTAGTTTTTATCCTTTCATAATCGCTTATTTATTTCATACCTTAATGTAAACTAAGACTGCTTTCTTTTAAATATTAATCTGTAGGATTAAGTCAAAAATAATACCTAATACACGGAAACATTACTAAGGAACGAATATTAATTTCTTTCAAGTATTTTTGTTAAGTATTACCAACCTCATTCAGCTTCTACTTTGGATAATTATTTTAAAATGTTGTTCAGTTGTCCAGTATTAAGAAACCATACAAACCCACAATTCCAGTTAGTTTTTATTTTGCAGCTGCTCTTTGCCCTGATTAATCTAGTTTCATCAGTATTAATATACCTAATTTAAATTTTTAAAATTTCGTCCCTTAGTAATCTGCTCTGTTATTCTAAACTAGCCTGTCCATGACATTCGTCTGTTTAAATTCTATTTTAATCCTTTTGGTATGTAACCCCTGTATACCTTACGAAATAGTAATGTCTGCAATACTCCTTTAAGGTATGTGTATTGAAATAAGTAATGTATTTTCCACAAGGAGTGTCTTTCCATAGAATATGCAAATTTTCCGTTTAAAAGCAAAACGAAAAACGATATTGAATTGATGAATTCTCATTTTAACAGCAAAAATGTATTGAATAAATAATAATTACTGTATTTTATAGAAATAAGTTTATCTGTGATTAAAACAAAAAGTATGTATAGTGAATGAAATAAAGGAAATTTTCAATAAAACCAAGTTTCTGTTTATTCTTAATAATAACTTCCAAAATCTGCTGGTATCTGGGGCGAACGTTCGAAGAAGAAAGAGAAAAACCTAAAGAAAGGTAAGTAAGTAAAGAATGTAAATCGCCTGGAGATGACAAAATAACATCTAAAATCACGAGATATTTAGAAAAAACTGCTGCGCGCCCAGCCGGAAATTCCAACTCGTTTTCCACAAAAGTGCGAATGTCTCCGCAACTGTAAAAGCCAGACGGCTGCGCTCTCGCACCAAGATGTGCAATATGAATGCGCTCCTTTTGATGGGAAGTGCGACCTTCGATCTTCTTCCTTTCCGTAGATATTCACAGAAAACTGCTGCTCAACCAACCAGAGCTTTCATCTCGTTTTTCACAGAAGTGTGAATATTTAGGCAACTATAAAAGCCAAACTGCTGCCCTCTCGCACCACGATGGGTAATGTCAATGTGCTCATTTGGTGAAAAGCACAGTCTTCGATATTATCCGTGCTGGAGATATTTACAGAAAACAGCTGCTTCACATCCACCTCATTTTTCACAAAAGTGCGAATATCTCTGCAAGTGTAAGTGTTAGACGGCGGCGCTCTCGCACCAAGATGTGCAATTTGAGTATCTTCCTTTTGGTAAAAAGTGCAGCTTCTACCTCACTCCGTTACGGAGATATTCACAAAAAATTGCTGCTCAACCAACCGGTTCGGTGGATGATGGATTTGGTGATCACAGTACTATTTGCGGCACGAGGACTTTCATTTATGTGTCCTTGTTCTACCGTCATTACATATAGTAGCTACAGGAGATGCTTCTTGATTATTGGAAGTTGCAGCTGCATTAACTATTTCTGCTTCGTTAGCAAGTGGTGTGTCTGAAATGTTGAATCTTGGTGTGTTTCCAAATCTAATGAATGGTCGCAACAGTTCCATCTGCCCCGCCCATGGCCATGATTTATAGCGACTCATATTTTTTCGTTCCTCCTGAACGGCAGACATTCAAGACAAATAGACAAGTTCTGACTTGTTTACACAGGTCAAATTAGACTACCACCACCATCGCTATTACAGCTACCGCTCTGACCGCGTATACAGGGTGTCCGCGATATACAAAGCATGCTTTTAAGGGATGATAGCTACAGCGATTTAGAAACAAAAATATATAATACACATTGGGTCTATCTGTAAGCGTAAACAAGAAAAAAAATTATTTCTAAAAAACCTTATTTGGTCAAACTGCACAAGAAAACTCATCCATATTGCTTCTTAAATAACCCAAAAACCATATCAAAAATTCAGAGTTGAAAATAACTGAAAACAACGACGAAAACGAATTAGTGGTGTCATTTCTCTTACATCATACTGTACACGTATTGAATAGAGGCACAGATGCAAGCCAAGCATCATCTGTTTATACGACCTTGAACTACATTAGACTTGTATCGTACGAAGTCAATGGCCATACGTTTTAAAAATAAAGGTACCTTTGCCTTCTTTTTAATAATGTTATGACAATAAATACGATCTTATGTTGAAGTTAGAGTGAAAAGGGCGTATTTAATAGCAGCCTCCAATCGGTAAATGAAAATTTAAGTTGAGGGAAAGTCGCATTGAATGAAAACAATGTAATTACTGCAATTATGTTATGGCGCTTTAAGCTCTTTCGTAAAGGCTACTACAAAATTGAGTTCAGAGACATAGAAAATGGAAAACAGGAAAGGCTCGATGTGTTGCCCATTTTCAAGAACACACGCCTGTAATCGTCGGGTAAATCCTGCACTGATCAGCTGCCTCTCTACAGTATGCGTCGAAGTTTGTGTCATGAGAAATATTTTTTTTCTCGTTTACGCTTACAGATAGACCCAAGGTGTATTATATGTTTTTGTTTCTAAATCGTTGTAGCTATCATCCCTTAAAAGCATGCTTTGTATATCGCGGACATCCTGTATATGCACCTCGCTTAACGTACAAAGCGCAGTCTATCTCCATAACGTGACTGTAGAAACTTACCAAAAATATCCAGTTATGCTTGTATTCAAAATCACCATCGAAACAAAATCGTAAACAAACAGAAAATTTGACAGTTAGTTTCTAAATTTATATCATCCCGTTCGCGCACCCTTTCGATTCACTCGTTCGGCCAAAATTTTCCCTTGCTAAATTGTTGTTTACGAACGAAATTTTTTGTAAAATATGCCTGGTAAGACAGCTCTCTTAACACAACTCAAAGAACTTGTGAAACAGATCGACGATGGGTAAGTGCTTATGAAATAATATTTATTCGCCAAAGAAAACGGCTAATTGTGTAGCTTCCAGAGAAAAAGAAAATAAAAGCTGCTGCCAGCCCCAACCAGTTCCGGTGGTCGCCGAACCGCCACATGCACAAGTCTGTTTTACCTGTCCGCCGTGTATCCCGTTACCAACAGCGCCATGTCCAGTGAAACCTTTGCAGCTACCATGCCCAAAAACCGGCCCAACCCCTGAGGTAAATAAATATTTTTTTTTTAATAATTTATAATCATTATTAATTTGACGTTTGAAAGTCAAAGTTTAGTATGATTTAAAAATAATTCCAAATAAAGCGAATTTAATTAAAACAAAATTCATTGTCCTAGATTCTTATTGAATTACGGAAGGTAATCGATCAACTGTGACAATTATGATTCAATTTGGAAAATGCGTACAATGGATTTATAAACCTTACTTAGTGCAACCATACATTTGTTTATATTTCGTAATAAAGTATCTTAATTCGAATACTGTTTTCTATTAATTTTGAATTACTGTAGGTACTGGCCACTCTGCTCACCGTACTCGCTTAACATTGTTCACACTTTTTATACTAACTTTAAATCTATTTTTTTCTATATGTTTTCTATAGCAAATGGCCGAGCGTGAACGTGAACAATACAACAGCAGATACGATAACTTCTACAACAACTACAACATCGATTATCACGAGCAAGCGATCGTCCATAGGGATCAAAATGGCGGGACATGTCATTCTGGCGCGAGAAACAGAGGGGTAACGGTGGACGGCAAGTCGCCACAATGCGAAGACTATCTGGTGCAACCACGATCAGGTTTAGATTCGTGCGCCAATAAGGGTTGTCCTACTGGCTTTAAACCGTGCACAATGAAGCTGGCAGCACCGCAATGTTGCAATCCTATAGCCCCGTGGGGAGCTACTATCATGCCATGCGCTAGCAAACCACCACCGCCCGAAGTAAGTAACCTGTTACCGCCGCCGGAGCATTGTACGCGTCCGGGATGTAAACATTGGAAGCCGGAGGGTGGGCCCTGCTTGTACGATGATCCGTGCAAAGCCCACTGTTTCAACCATCCGATCGGTATGAAACCGTCCGGGAGATATCCGTAATATTGATACGTGATGTGCATTTATCGTCTGTGTGTTTTGTTTCTGTCTATTAGGCGAGTTTTTTTTATTCTTTAATAATTTATAGTAGATGTACATTTACCAGCAGTAGGACAGTCGGTTTTGTTCGAAACAAAAGAAATTACATCCGTTGCATTTTGCAAATAATTACGAGGGTTGGTTTTTTTTTTTTATAACAAGACTGCTAATGAATGAGTTTTGTTTTAAAAATTGGTCTATAATCGAGTGATGAATTGCTGCTACCTCAGCTAGAACGACCGTTGTGTCCTTGCTGAAGCTTATCGAAAAAGCTTTTCTACGCTTTCTTGCATATATACTAGCTTCTACGCCATATTCCGTTGTGGAGCTGTCTGTATACCTGTTGCAGTTCGTTCCTACTGGAGTCTCACTTTTCTGATTTTTTATCTAGGAATTTCTGAACAATCGCCTTACTTGGCACTTCTTAAGTTCTGTAGATAATGCTTCATAGTCTATTTCAAACTCTTCAAGATAGGTTGGTAACTTTCTTTCTCTAGCGCTCTTCTCACAGTTGATTCAACATCTTTCTTTTTCTTCATTGCAAAGTTATATTACCTATCTTCATACTTTTGAGTTTTATTAATGATAGTTACCGATTTTCCTTGCTCCTTTTTAACATCAGATACGGTTCTGTTTTCATCGACTATTACTGTTATGTATTCAGGAAAGAGAATGAATGGCATTAATAAAATGTAAGCTTTTATGTCCAATGGTGAGTACATGTTGGAAACAATTGGAGTGTATTTGTTTTTTATGCTGTTTCATCCGAGTTTTGATTGCTCTACCAGTTTCACCTGTGTAAATAGTATTACAATCGTCACATTTTATGCTGTATACCAAATTGTTTATTTTATCTTTATTGTTACAAATCATTTTTGATAAAGTATGTTTTGATTTAAAAACTGCTGTTATATCGATTTTTGTAAAAACTTTTGCAATTTGAGGCTTACGTTGAAACTGGTGAAAGCTCTGAACTTGTTATCAGGTTTTTTAAACATTAACAACAAGTTTCTACAAAAAAACGATATAGCAGCAGTTTTTAAATCAGAACATACTTTATCAAAAATGATTTGTAACAATGTAATGCTATTTACATAGGTGAAACTGGTAGAGCAATCAAAACTCGGATAAAAGAACATAAAAATAAATACACTCCTTTTTTTTCAACATTTACGCACCACTGGACATAAAACTTAGATTTTAGTAATGTTAAACTACTACATAATTGTAGCAAAGGTACTTATAAAACTGAATTTGCTTGAGACGTACGAAATCGAAGAACATAAAAATAATGATAATTATAAAATCTTAAATGATCAATTAGATATCTCCACATTTCCAATTTTCAAATATTTAAATAATTTCTAATTAATATTATACTACACTTGTATATTCTTCTGTTTGATCATACGCTATTTTCGTGGTACAGTTTTATACCTTGATTGCATGTACTCGTATGTAGCGTGTACATGAGTATGAAGGAGATAGAGAATATCAAAAATACTTATGTTTATATAGTTTTTTGTAGATACATAAAATATTTCACCATAAATATTCACATTTCAGACAGACAAGATCTCACTTTACATTAGAACACACGTATTCATTAAAAATATTCTTTGGATATATACACATACATAAGTTTATACTTAATCTGTGAAAACCTTTGACAATTAGTAGATTTTCTATTTTTACACTCCTACGTAAGTACTACTTTAATTTTAATTTTATAAAATCTTGATATTCTTACTTATCTCCTTCAAAATATTTATTTTATTTTCTCAAGGTTATATTTTCAACATTATAATGTAATTCACCCAAACACTATTATGATATACATATACCTATATAAAAATGCATTTTCTAGATTGTCTCCTGATGATAACATATAGCCGAAAAGAAATTTTGTGAGGAAGAACAAATTTACTGTTTCATTCTAATCATCAACACTCACTAACGTTTAATCATGAATAAAAAAAGGACAATAACTTCTGATAAATTATTAAAATATGGAACAGATAATTTAAACAAATATAACGTCTTTAATTTAGATTGGAACACTGGAACTCATTACTTTGTCATATCTAAAATTATATTAATAAATTAGTGAATTTCTTTGATTCATTTGGTAATATATTACATGAAAAATGTATAACTCCAAAAAATTATTTATTGACCCATAATAATTATAAATTTTAATGATGTTACTTATAGTTGGTGGTGCTTGTTATTTTTATACATTTACAAAAAATTGTGTAATAATCTTTAATAATTTTTTAATTTCTTCTGTTGGATTACTATTTTCGACTTGCTTAGCTCTTTAACTATAAGTTCGATTTCTTTTGGTTTCACTATCGTAATCATCGCCAAAAATACTAAATCTTTCCTAATTTAACCGACCACGTAGCTTCTATAATAACAGAGATAGCAATGGTGTCCGTTTAATTTGAATTAGCCTGTATAGTACAGTCTCATGTTCTATTTAAAAATTCTAATAGCCACTCTAGGTAGGTTTATTAAATCAAATAAAACCTTTACAATCATTAATAACTTATAATCAAGACATATTGCCAGAGTCGCTGCTTGAATCTTCCGAATCTTCACTGGAGGAATCACTATTACAGAAAGAAGCAAATCAAATACATTTATACTAAATTAAAGTGATTACGAAAACACACCTCAGAATTTCTTGCATAAAGAATGTTCTGGTTTGAAGATTCGGAAAGACTATTCTAATCACATCTTGCTCTGCGGTGATTTTTAGTTCGTTTAGCACGTCCGAGTTGACACTTGCGAAGTTTAGTGAATATGCCGAGCCAGGTCCAATTCCCGAACAATTATAAATTATTAGAAGTCGATCCTCCCGATAATGTTTTATAATAACGTCCTTTATTGGTCCGTCGTTCACGCTTGCAACTAGATTAGTAAACACTATCATTTTCCTTGTAATACTTATGTGCTTTTTACTAATTCTATATTTCTCGTATATATTCATTTTTTGTCACACAAAAAAAGAAAAAAACTGTAGTAGACAAAAATGTATGAAGTTAAATTAAACACGACAACGTTATTCTCAAATGGCAAAACTAATAATAATTATTTTTTCGAATTCTAACAGTTTATATGCATTCCTTATCTTACAAATGGGGCGAGTCTCTATTGTTAAGAGACGTGCAGAGTTAATTAGCAAAGATTGAATAATACTCAAGTGTACTTTTATAAATTGTTTGTAATGAATAGTATTAAGATATTTCATGTACAAATAGCAATTTGCAAATGATTCCTAGAAAGGAATTAGTGCATTCCTTCTCTTACAAATCGGGTGAGTCTGTATCATTACCCCTAGAACACTGGGATTTAGATACAAATGTCCAGTGTTCTAGGGTTAATAGCCATACAGGGTAATTAGCACAGATTGACTAATATATAAATATAGTTTTACACAATGTTTGTAATGAATAGTATTAAGATATTTAATGTACAAATTGCAATTTACAAATGATACATAGAAAGGAATTATGATGATTAAAATATAGGCTCTAGATAGAGTTTTTATTTCCTTGTTTACGTTCACTTTTAGTAGGGTGCTTCATAGTAAATACAGTAAGTGTATCATAAAAATAATAATGATTTGCAAGATGCAATGGATGTATTTTTTTGTTTGGAACGAAACCGACTTTTCTTGTACTGGTAAATGTAGATGTACTATTTCTTGTAAGCAAAATATCGTACTATTAAGCTTTTGTATGCCGGGAAGAGCTGGATTCTTATAGAGATGTGCTGTTAAAGTTATTTGCTAAATCTCACACGATTCTTAGTATACAACAGCGCAACATTACTAACGGCGACGTGAAACACATTCAGACATAGCTAGAACAGTTGCGGTAGTCTTGACAAACAATACAGCTTAGGAAGCCATGTTAGCTACACTCTAGATTCTAATACAGGTAGGTTGAAAATATCGTAGCGTTCGAAACGCCTCTTTTGTATCTTCCAGTCCATTCTCACATATTCGCTGCTAATATTCATAGGAAACCATTCAGCCTTAAAAATTGTCTCGTTTCATGCACATTTTCAGAATATGTGGAAATCTTCATTCAACGTCAATCATCAAACATCTTGATTGATTTACAGAGTGGCAAAAGCAAACCATTTGCTGCTGTGCACTATAATTGCTCAATCTGCCTATGCGTTCTATTTTAAAGAATTTTTCATAGTAAGGTTTCAATTGTCAATTATTCAAAATATGTCATTTTTAGTTTTTCTTTACAGCACTGTATTTTCTTAAATAGTGAATCCCCTCCATCTGAAGCTAACATTTCTGTAGATTTAAAACTCTCGGCAAATAAGTAGCATATCACAGCATAATATATTAACATTGTTCGCTTCGCAAACGCAATTGCGGTACTATGTTGAACAAGAATACTTCACCCCAATTTCAACGAACGTATTAAAACCTTAATTAGGTATCGTCTCCATAGGTGTACGTTTCTTATATTAACAGTAAAAGTTTAGCTTTGCAACATAAAAAATTACGGGTTTTTGATTGCTTTTTACCATTTTTCGATAAAAGTTATACATGCTGTCCGATAAAGGCGTTCCGACAGTTAGGGAACGGTTTGAGGAACGTTACTGCTTTCTTGACTTTCCATGCTTCAAATTCCCTTAAAGCTGCAAGTGATTGCAAAGTCGGTGTTGGTTATTTAATATAAACAATAAATCAGATATATACACATGCTGTTCAACACGTTGCGCCTCTATGTGAATGCATGTCTTGTCAATTCTTGCCGGACCCTTAGAAACATTTCGGATGTTTTGAGGATATGACACCAAGCACAAATTCGTTTCTGCTAGCAATCCTGTGTGCATAAACTAAATCCTTCAGAGACCCCACGGGGTGGTCATGCCACAGGACCGCCTCTGTCAATCCATCTTCTAGGGTGGGGTTGTTCATATTGAAATACCCTCGCACTGCTAGAGCAAAATATGTACGAGCTGCGACTTTTTTGTCCTCTACCAGTTACCTAATTTGTCGGAACACCTTTACCGGACACCCTATATACACTCCCGTTTCCTAATAACGTTTAATTGTGTTTTGAAGCACATAACGCATACATTTTACCGTCTTGGCCATTTTAACTTTAAACAATCCAGATAGATACAATAAAGCGATCCAGTTGTACTTACTTTAATGCAACAGTCACATACAGAAAATGACTAGGATTCAAATATCAATGATTTATAGTTCTTTCAAGATTGCAATGTAAATTTGCAAAAGGGTCGTATTTAATCTAATTTTAGCACAGCTGAGTTAGAAATTCTTATTTGTTTGTCATTTCTATTGCAACGTGTACAAGAAATTAGAGAATGATTTCGCGTTCAGGGTGGGGTGATCTTTATTTTGTTTTCCTTCCACCCAACCGACTCCATTATTCCTGCAAAACGTATATTTACGTATTATATATTCTTTAAGAGTACATCTCTAATCTTGTTTCACATATATATAATTCATAATGAGGATATACTGAGAGACTTACACAATCGATTTCCTCTGTTACAGAAATGAATTTAGACAACATAAGCACGAGAAAACACAATATAAGCAAGGTTACAGAAGAATTCATTTTATATTTCCTTAATCATCCCATAATAGTAATTTCGTCAATAAACTGCTAGAAACTCATAAGAGACTATTTTATTTAATAAATGTAATTTCGAATAAAACCAATTTCTTTCAATATATCCTCTTACATCAACATCATTCAATTTTATAAGTCGATTTGTCTTTCTTGTTACAGAGTAATCAATGTCCGTGTCGTCAATAACGTGAAGTCTTTTCTCTTGTCTATGTTTATGTGATATGTCTAGATCGTCGTAAGAATAAAAAGTTGTGAATCTATAACTGTATTTTAATTACTTAGTATTAAAAAATATATATTTACAGTTCATAATCCTGGCATAATAAACGCCACATTGTCTAAAGTATTAGACAGCTGTTCTGAAGTACAACAATTTTCTTGTAACTCTGGAATCTGCTGTGTCAAACACAGCAACGGTCCTAGCGCGCATAATAATGAATCCAACAAAACCGAAAGACTGCCGGAAACCGCAATTTGTCCCTGTAAAAGAGGACAGTTATACCCCAATCGCATATCCACCTTAAATAAATACTCGCACGCACCTCATGTTCCTTAAGTCTTTCGCCGATAATAGTTAAACTTTCACCTAATAGTTTCAAATGCGCTGCCACGTCAATTGGTTTAATCCCGGTGACCTTATAGATAGACGGTGCTTCCTTTCCTTTAGGACTAGGAGGAGATACTGTCGTGTTGCCAACCACGGGAAGCCCCAATTGGAACGGAGCCAACGGACCTGGTGTAGATTTTGGTACAGATTTCTTGTTTGCATGTTTATTTCCCTTATTAAGGTGTCTTGACTTGGAATCATTTTGATCTATAATTGATTTGAAACTCGCAAACGTTCTTTCGTTTTTTCTTATTTTTATAAGCGGTGCAAATTACGAAAACAGTGAGTTGAAAGCGAATGTTTCGGTTACGTTAAAGGTTTGATGTTAAGAACACATTTTGTACATTCAGTTTAATTAGTACATCACAAGAAGCAGATTTTGTTAATACATGAAGAGCAGAAACAGTGCAAATCGGATACAGATCAAAACATTGTCAAACAAGATTGCAACATTCTACCAAACTTGATAGGGTTATTTTGAAACTGGATTGTATAATACATCGGCTTTACTTTCAAACATCGTTAACATTATTTTGAAAAATTGTTTTAAGAAGTTAAAAACGTCAGTTCAAACTTAACAAAATCAGCTTTATTTAAATTGATTTACAATCTCATTGAAGATTTTTTAACTGACTACTGTTAAAAAAATAGAAACCTAGTTTTGGAAACTCGTAGCAAAAATGTAAAATATATCTTTTAAAATACCATTAAAGAGTTTAAAAACCAAGCCGATATATTATGACATCAAGATACGTACAACAAAAATAATATCACATTAGTTAACATTTCAAAGATTACACCGCCCAAATAAATAAATAAATAATAATTTTTTTATTATGGTGCCTGCAAAATACGACTTGATTTGGGGTATTTTTGATGTGTTGGTTCCAAAAATAACTGGCATTTCTTCATAACAGTTCTAGTGTTCGAGATACAACACGATGAAATTTATTACTCCTACGAAAATTTCAATGACTGCAAGGATTCTACAAGCAGACGGAATTGTGTGAACCACCCAGATGATTTTTGTTACATTTGTGGTGAATACACTTTATGGAAAGTAGAAAATCTATATTTCACTTGAAAAAAAGGGCGTTTTTGGCGTCATGTAAATCTTGGACACCAGATTTTGTAATGAAAACATTTACGACAGTGGACAAATGGAAACATAAAAAAAATTCAAGTGCCTATTATGGATGTACCCAAAAACAATAATGATGACTGCTATTTTTCTTCTGACAACATCAAAGGCATTAATCGCAACAACCGGTATAAGGGGACATATCCTAACATGCATGCACAAGTTAGCAAGGAGACCTCTCCCTCATTTTGGAAAAATAACTTTCAACATTGATAACTTATCTATGCTTTCGGAGGATGACTCAGATACATTGCCGGACGAGGTGCCGTTACAGAAAAGTGAAGACAATAGTGATTATGAAGGACCTTCAGCGAGTCCCCAACAAGAGCTTAATGAGCCTATTAGAGATCTGAACCTCCCAAGGAGTCGTCTGAATTGTTTGCTTCCAGATTAAAGGAAAAGAAGTTATTGTGTCCAGGTAGTAATATTACATTTTATCCTACCAGAGAGAAAAATTTGCTGCCGTACTTCTTTAAAGCAAATGAGAGCAATGACATAACCACCACTATTAATGGGGAAACAATATCATTGACACTGAAACATATCAAGTATGAAGAGCATCGGGCAACAAAGCGGTTATACAAAATATCCTTGTTTTTGCGCCTTTGAGATAGCAAAGCTAAGACTCAGCACTGGATTACCAGAAACTGGACTTTGAGAAATGTTTTAGTTCAAGGTGAACTACTGGTTGACAGAAACAACATCATCTTTCCACCAGTACATATCAAACTGGGACTTATTAAGCAAGTTGTTAAGGCTTTTACCTACAGATGGACTGTGTTTTGAGCATTTGAAACAAAAAATTTCAATGCTTAGCACAGAAAATGGAATTTTTTGTGGTCTTCAGATAAGACAACTTTTAAATAACCTGCAGTTCACGGAATCAATAACGTGCGTGAGTGTAATGCCTGGTGCTTTTTGGTAGAAGTGGTTAAAAATGATCTTCGAAATCATAAAACCTCAAATTATGTCGAATTAGTAAAACAGATGCTTTCTAAGTTTTATACGCTCGTGTGCAGCGTGCAATAAGGTTCATTACCTTCACAGCCTCTTAGATCGTTTTCCAAAAAACGGAAGTGATATTAGTGAAAAACACGGGGAAAGATTTCACCAAGATATTCGCATTAAGGAAGAAAGATACCAAGGCAGATAAGATGCCCATATGATGGCCGATTACTGCTGGAGTCTTCAACGAGATTAATCCAGTAAATCTCACGCAAAGACATCTTATAAAAGGAAATTTTTAAGTGCTGATTGAAAGATATATATCTCCTAGGCATTTTTTTGTGTTTTTTATATGTAATTTTGGCAAATTCTTCCTAAATAGCGTAGAAAGAGTGAACGTGAGAATGTCTGTTGGCTAGTAACTTTGATATGTATTAACTTAAAGAACAAGCTGTGTTGTATTTTTATAGAATCTTAGTTCAAACTAAAACTGCAACCAATTCTGAATGATGAAATACAGCTTATCCTTTTTATATATTAATTATCATACTTCATAAATACCTGAACATTGTATCTCAGAGCAAGCGAGACAGTGTGAGGATAAAAAAAAGGAAATGGGTGGTAATATTAATTTATAATGTTAGATGGTAATAAATACGAATTTTACGTTCCACAGGAACATAAAACTCACCTTTACCTTTTCGTTGTGATTTAGAGCGACCTAGAATTTTACCATCTTTTATTATCAGATGTTTTTCCTTTGCCGTCATATACAAACTTTGCTGTCCAGAACTGTCACCACTACTTGTATCCAATCGCCTAAATCCCGTTTCTTCGTTTTCGTAGTCACTGTCGGACTCTGCCGAATCTTCGCTCGATTCAGTTCGGTTTTCGTAGCGATCAGCTTCATATTCCGAACCACTGTCCTGCATGTAACTACCATCATAATCGTAATCTTGCTTGATGCTCTCCGAATTTGATTTTGCGAAATTCTGAAACAGTTTCACAGACTCACTTCAATAAGGTTTTTGACTGTATACTGAATGTAAAATCTGGTAGCAAAATATTTGATTGCTTTAAAAAGCAATAAAACAATTGTTTTAATACTTCATCTGGTTTTTGATTCCTTGGTGGTTGATAATCGAACGGCTCTCCACTTTTACGCGGCAGTGGTACTTGTCGTTTGTATGACTTATCGATTTCGTCTGGAGATTCAAAATCCATTAATTTAGACGATTTCTTCCTCACACGTCCGCTCCTGGAAACTCCGGTAACTTCAAGATCTGAAATCATTACAGTCAACCTTGAAACAATGTATCTGTAAATTTTGCACGCGTTTAGGTAAATGGTAAAGGAGAAAATTGCTTTCTTAAACAACAAAAATCTTTAAAAACACAATATTTTAAGAAACTACAGAGATTTCAGTATCAGACTATTCAATTTTGGCAAAAGCACTCCAGCCAAATCATGAACTGAGTTACCAAAATAACAAGTTCACATCCTTTAAAAAAATATCATTATGTGTTTCAAAAACATATATTTATCCAATTAAAAAATACAAGAATATCATTCAACTTATAAATTACAAACTATTCTTGTTCCCATCCATCTTCATCACTTAAAAATCTTCGTTTCACTGTTGTATTCATATACGGTCTCAAAGCCCATTCTGTATCCGCAGCATCAATATTATCTAATGTTCCAAGCTTAATTTGATAAAGTCTGAGTTGGAACCGTGGACCTACTTCACTTAATTCAATCTAAAATACAAAATCAATTTGTATATAATGCAAAAAACTCTGCAAATAATAAACTTACCTCCTTATCTACTTTCCTATATGTATGATGTCGAAAACTAACATAATCATCATGATTTGCAAATGTTATCACACGTTTGGAGTCCTCTTTTGGTACAGGAAATAAGTATTTTAAAATTGACATAACACGAGTTCCCAAATTAGTTTTAAAATTATGAAATATCAAGTGAGGATATTGCTCTGACATTGTTCCTATGTCTGGAATATCGTGTCGCATTACCACATCCGATAACGTGAAATACGCAGTTGGCCCATAAGGTAAATGACATATCACCAATCCGTCTGGTACTCCCCTATGTTCATGTACAATAATAAAGTCTGTGACATCATTAGCACGACACGCGTGTATTAACTGTTTCATTTCGTAATTTCCCCTGTTCATTCTCTGTGTATTCGGAAATATTAATCTCATTTCTTTAACGAATTGCTTCAATCTTGAGCTCGGATCTCTAGAAGTTGTTATTACAATTTTGGGATCTTCTACACCAGCATATCGATATTCATCGTCTTGAGAATTTGCAAATGCTCCTCCACTTTCCGCACCCATTTGTATAGCTACTTGAGGACCATCATCTTCCCATTCTAACTTCTTCTGGTAATGCAAAGCTTTCTTTTGCAGATCCCCATGAATAGTAACATTTTGTTCTAAACTTTTTTTTACTCTATTCTTTTTGTCTTGAATACTTTTCTGTCTATCTTCTATAGTTTTGCGGTACAAATATTCACGACGTAATCTAGCTTGCCTCCGCAACATTTTTTTTGTATTCGAAATATTTTGCACTATTTTGATAAATAAATAACCTAACCTATCACCATTAGAAAAACATGTTTGCTATTTGCAGCTAATATCAAGTCATTGGCGATTGGCAGAAATATATATATAACTAACTTCAGATTTGTTTAGATTTTGGTTAGAAAATATAGACAAAATAAAATTGTATGTAATTAGATTTGTTGTCTTTATTTTATTAAACATATTCGCTGTAGTCTGTTACATACCAACAATTCTAATGCAGTATAGAATGAATTTAATATCTACTTATGCTTACCTTCATTTTTTGGCTTTTTTGCTTGAAAATTTTCCATTTATTACAAATACGCGGACGTAAATACCCATATAACGAATATTTATCTAAAGATCCCTAATAATAGTATTTGTATCAGAATAGACGAAATTTAAAAATATCTTTTATGAAGAAACGATCAACACATTTACATTTGACAACTTCAAGACTGATTTAAACTAGAGAAACAATTACCGCCTATTGGAAATCACTATATTTATCTTTATCACACAGTACTACCAGCCATTTATCTTTTTTTAATGTTGTGAATTTAATGTGACTTCTGTCATTGGAGGAAAATTCAATCTGATAAAATTTGTTGTCTCTTTCTCTAGAACCCAGTATTTGTAAGTTAAATAAAGATAGAAATAAACTCTTTACGCCAGATAACGCTATTTTGAATTTTGTATTAAAAACAATTTATGTTGCTTTAGCAACTATTAAAATAAAATTGAACTGCGAAAATAATAAATAAATTAATTCGTTGTAGTAACCGCAAACGTAACACACGTTTTTCACATAGCTCCAAATTTTTCGGCCAATTTTTCACAAAATTAAGTTTTTGAGTACCGCAATAACTTCTTAACAATTTCTACAAAATGTCTTGCTGCCCACCAGCCTGTTGTGCCCCTTGTTGCGCCGTCGCCTGTTGTGCACCATGCTGCGCTCCATGCTGTGCACCCTGCTGCGCCCCGTGCTGTCCTGCGCCTTGCTGTGTATACGTTCCTTGTTGTACACCATGCTGTGCCCCCTGCTGTCCTCCTAAAGTAAATAATATTAATATAACTTATACATTAACTACAAATTACTATTTTTTATTTTTAGTCTTGCTGCTAATGTGGACTAGTTTCGTCAACAAAAAAAAATAAATCCAAAACCTAGCAAAGAAATTTAAGACGGAATTAGTACAATCGGACATTAAACAGGACATATGTAGCACAATTGCAACATTGTTAATAATTTTGTATGCACAAATAAATGATTGAAATTTAGCATTTGTATTTTCTTATCACTATTTTATAAGCTCTAGAGCAATTTTGGGCAAATCAGGTACAGTGTAAAGTTGTTCAAAATAATGATGGACCCGCAAACCTTTTGCGATTAATTTAAAATAGGAAAACTGTTGGATATTATCGCTGAAAACCCTCTAGGTTTATACCTACAGCTTCATAAAAAATAACGTATATCACGAAAGGTCAGACTGATTTCATGAGAGACTATACTGTATCAGTAACTAACAGCACTATACGCATAGACAAGGCAACTGTAGAGTTCATGAAGTTTGCTATCACAGCTTCGGAAGCAAATTTTGATTTCTTAGTTATTCAAATTCTGTAGTTGTAGCACGTCATCGCCACAACTATAGTACTTTTAAAGCCATTCTCAAAAGCAAAAATCAAATATTTTTACAGATTCTATAATTTATAAAAATTTGGGCTTTAGGGCTATTAGAATCCAGAAAAGCCCGAACCATGCATTTAACTGTGTTCTCCATAGACCAATTCTTGCAGTGCTTGCAGATACTCAAGAATAAATCTTGAAGTGATTTGCAGGTTTACAGCACAACGATAAGTGATTTATTACCTCTAATTAAGAATATTAAAATCGAGATTAAAATACTTCTGGTGACATATGTCACCTTCTATAATACCCGCTGGATTATACTATCTGTGATACTATCATATCAAAATCTCAAGCACTGTTCTACTATTTTCGAATTGGGCGCTAGTCTTGTTCTTTAATCTCTTCTGATGCAGAGGTGACATATACAGCAATACCTTTCCAGTAGCAACTTAATCAGGAACCTGAACGGAAGTCTTTCACTGCCTGAGAGTTGTATGGCGGCTAAAGGTGAGGCAGGCAGGGGAGTGGTCAGAGACTAACCCATTAGATTAACTTAAAGAGGCACCCCTCACGGGGTTGCCAAGTGCCGCCATGTTTCAAAAATTCAACCTAGATAAGAATTTGACCAGACAAGCTTCGTTATGGCCATTTCTAGAGGATGGCGCTTCCTAACGGCACCAGGACCAAGCCATCTAAAAGAGTTCTTAAAAGAGCAGAGCTATGAATTTAGTACAGACCTACTCAGTAGACAGGAGAACTGTCAAAATGATAGTAGGTCTGCTGAGCGGTCACTGCTGTAAGATTAAATAGGAAAATGTGGAACACATGGGACTAACAGAAGATGCTATCTGCGGATTCTGAAGGGAGACCGAAAAAACTCCGATTCATATGCTTGTCATGTTAGAGGACACCTTCTCTAGAAGGTGTCCTATAACATGACCTTTACTCTAGTAAAGGTCGGTTCGAATTGGCACTCCAATCCTAATCTTAATCTAATCTATCAGGAGCAAAATAAAACTAAAGTTTTTAGTCAAAATCATACATCATATTATTGTCCTAAAATATATAATATACAATACGCAACCATTACTTTATATTACTTTAACATTGTCACAAGACTTCTAAGCTTAGATATTGTCAAAAGGTTACTGCCATAGACTCCTAACAACTCTGAAACAAAAATGGAAAATTAATGTTTATAAATGCTGCAATATATATTATTCTTACCGGTGGACAAGGACAGCATGGGGAGCATGGAGAGCATGGACAACACGGGCAGGGATTCAAAGGACAAGCCGGTGGGATCACTTTAATTAGAACATCTATTGGTGGTTGCGGGACAATTGGTGCAGTCAACGGGGCCACAGCTACAGGTTTAGGGGTTGGCGGACATACCGGTACGGGGCAACACATCGGCGGACAGAAGGTAATTGGAGCGCACAACGGAGGATAACAGGGAGGACAGCAAGGGGCACAACCCTGTGGACATTCAGGCATATTTAAATTTTATGTTTTTAGTTTTGTAGATTTCGGAAAAGAAATTGAAAATTTTGAAGGTGTATCGAAACGTTTGCTTGATGATAAATTTTGAAGTTTTTGATAAACAAAATTTATTTCCTTGACAATCTTTGGACTTTTTGTAAAAGAAGTTAGCTTTGTATTTTTTTATTGCATGATATGTCAGATTAACAAGCAAGGTCAGAGGTTAGTTACCGCATCATATCATAAATCATTTAAATATAAATTTATTGACTCATCGGATCGTTGTCAAGCGTGAACCATGGGCGGATGGGCGGATCTTCTTGTATTTGCAGACTGGTACTTGGAAATGTAACATTTTCTAAAATTAAAGCTATCTTTGACTGACAATTTGCTATGGAAACAGTAATTTATTTACATTTTACATCAAACAAGAACAGTCAATAAAACCATTTACACGTTTAGGCAATTCTTCTTCAAAATTTCAAGTATTTAACTAAGAAAAAGTGTCAAAACAAACATAATATTACAAAATGAGTTGCTGTTGCCCTGAACCGGCTTGCCCACCGTGTTGTGCGCCACCATGTTGCTCTATGCCGTGCTGTGTACCAGTACCAGTTTGTCCAGCACCTCCTCCACCTTGTTGTCCAGTGCCGCCTGTGCCTGTGCCTTGCTGTCCTCAACCTGTATATAATATTGTATATCCGGTTGTTCCACCATGCGTACCGACATGCCCACCTTGTTGTTGTCCACCTTCTTGTTGCGCACCTTCTTGCTGCGCGCCTTCTTGTTGTCCTCCTGTAAGTATTTTTAACTTTACAAATAAGTTACGTTAGAAAGATTAGTGAATTGGTTGTTTCAGAGTTGCTAAAGCTGGGAAATGGTGTCGCTATAAAACGTATTCAAGTATTGTGAAGGTATAATATTATAAGTAAGCTTGGTGTTTTTTGTTAATAATAGATATATAACTTTTAGCAGTAGTGAGGTGTGGATTGTGCTTCACGAAACGCGCAGAGTGCTGCGGGTGTTATTGCTGTTATTAATGACGCGAATAGACGAGCGATTCTGCAGCATCGCTGAATATATATCTTGGTGACGCGTTTAATTAAAGTCACTGAGAAACACCGCTCAGGAATACCGCTCGTCTTTTCGTGACGTTAATATAACATGTGTGAAACACAATCCGCAAATTACTACTGTAAACAGTGCTGTCTAATATTGCCAGGAAATAGTCTAAGTTTGATTGTAAAGGTACATTGTTTATATTATGTAATGGTATAAAATTTAGTCAATAGTACAGTGAATTAATAAATGAAAATGTACAACTGTTAAATGTTATATTCATTTTGTTGAAAATACTATTGGGGTCAGTCTTAGGCCCAACTCTGGGACATGTACTACGATCAAGTCCTTAGGATCCCTATACCGAGGCGAGTCCCGCTAATTGGATATGCAGATGATTTGGGGGTTATTGTTAAAAGTGTAAAACTTGCCTATCCAGTGTGATAGACTGGATGCAGGAAAAACGTTTCACAACGAAGGGAGTGGGTAAAGGCTAACAATCAAGAGAATACGAACTAGGGGAGGGCTTCAGCTTGTACTCCAATTGGCTTGACTTTATGAAAGCAGTATGTAGTGGAGTTATAAAGTTTGAACAGGTTTGAACATCATTACGCAAGTGGCAAAAAACCTTCCCCCTCAAACGTGGAGCCGATTGAACCGATTTAGGGTGGGTCATGGTAGATGTCGACATATGATGTTTAGATGGGACATAGAAACCACGCCATAGTGTGACTGTAGTGCGCTCAACTAGAGCATGAACAATGATTTCATTTTTAACTGACTAATGTATGTTCATATTAGCTTTTGTATTGTTGCACAGGTTGAGTGTAATAAGAATTAATTCAATTTAATTGGAAAAATAACAAATTTTTACTATATACCTATATTGATCACCAATTTGCATATTTATTCTGTTTTGCTAGTCTATAATAGTGGTGGGATTTATTGGGTGGGTGTGTTATTTGGGTTGCCTGATCTATAGCAACATTCAAAAATGTTTCCAGTTTTTTTAAATTTTGTATTTTTATGAGTGTTTCTTACTTTATATAATTATTATCTTAATTTCATTATTTTTAAAAAATATTGTAATCATTTTAATGGTTTATTTCCATATTACCGATTCATTTTTAAACAATCTGTTCTATTAATATCTAACTTCATTTATATACAATATCAAGCGGGAAATTGTAAATTTATTATATTCCTATGTTCAGATGTGTCTCTGGTCGTTGTCAAAAAAATGAATGGTTTTGTGTAATGGTTGTATTTATAAATTTCATATTAAAGGCAATAATTCAGTTTATAATGGATTTTACAATGTGATACGTTGTTTATGCAGGAGACCACGTAGGTATTGAGGTGGCATTAAGTGCCGCCTTCATTATTTATCTCATTACAACCGCCGCTCTGATTCAATACTATGATCACAAATGTTTGGTTAATACATTATATCCGTATACGCTTAAAACTAACTTTCTTTTCCCTCTTCCATTTAGCAGCTAACTGTGTATTTTGCGAATAAGCAATTGTGATTCGTACGTTTGATATCGCGTACACCATATAACCTTTTACGCAAAATATAAACATTGGTTTTAGATAATCTCGTAAAGATATGGACGATTCTGAAGAAAATATGGATAGCAGCAATGCTGAAGATCTAGCTGTATCACCAACAGGAAAGATAAAGTCTGAAATTAGCCCTTTGGGAGTTAGTAGATATGGTCGTACGAGGAAACCAAAAATATCGCAAGATTTCTGTAGTATAGATGATGCTATAGATGATAACACAGATGCGGACTTTGTTAAACCATCTAAAACACCAAATAAACTGATTGTTAAAGCTAAGGTTATAAATCCAACTACAATCAATGGGGTAACGCCACTTACAAAAGAAAATGTAATTAAATCGAAACCACGTGTAGTTCATAATAATAATATGGAGATTCTACATATAACCGGGGATTCTGAGGTATGCGATAGTAAACCAATTGCAAATGTGCAAAAGTTACAAAGATTACCTAAACCGGAAAGTGTACAATTGCCAGTAGTTAAAAATATCTCTGTTACTAAGGATAAAATATCTAAAATTAAAGATGAAAAGCTTTCAGAACAATTAAAGCCGATTTTAAGTGAAGAAATTTTTCAAACACCTTCCATCAATGTTGCGGAAGTATTTAAGATAATATCGAACAAACCAAGTGAGTTTGAACTTGAAACATCAGCTAAAAACAATACGAAAAGCATTTTAAAGACTTATACGAATAAAAGAAAAAGTTTTCAAAGACAATCTTCTCTTATTGAAAGTTTTGGGTTACCAGATGAACCAATTGTACCAGTGAATGAAGATGAATATATAAAACCATTACGAATATCTGAAATTGATGTAGATATAGTTAAACCAGAAGCGGTAAACTTAATTGATAGAGAACTAATTGATTCTTTATGGAAAATAAGTTCAACAGAGGAGGATTATATTTGTCATGATGATACTGACATAAGTATCCCGATTTTTGATATTCGAAGTAGATACACACCTGAAAGAGACATGTCTAAAAAGAAATCAAAAATATCTAAAATTAGGAATGTATCAAGCGATGCAAATAAAAATTCAAGAAGTACTACTGATAGAAACCAAAGTAAAAATAAAGTGTTGAAATCTAATACAGAAGAAAATGTGATTTCATTTTCAACGCCAAAATTGAAAGGTGTAAGAGTAAGGAATGAGAAAGTCGAAGAGAAACAAGGCATTATAAAGAGAATCATAAATAAAACTGTTGATATGGATAACTCGGCTGAAAGAAATGAGAATATGATCTATCCTAATATACCAGATCCCCCTGTTATAATAAAAAAAGAGAAGATGAAATATGAAACACCTATTATTACAAATGAATTTCCCATATCACCAGTATCAAATCAGAAAAAAGGTATTTGTGCATTAGTTTATGAGAGAGGAAAGGATATTCTAACAAAACAGCCTAAACCTGCTGAAGTTGGTGATTTTGAGGCGCATATTAAAGCCGCGTTGATTGATAAATCAAAAAAGAAGGAGGTTTTAGAAAGTAGCAACTCTATGAACTTCACTAGTGGAATCGATATAAATAAATTAAAATCTCAAATTACCTCGCGAATGGAGTTGATTAAATCTGAAGTGAAAGCGAAGGATGATGTGGAGGAGGCGATTTTACCAGAACAAACTCAGGTGGAAAGTGAGATCATCATGGGTGTAATGGAAAAGGAGCCTTCCATTCCTAGGGAAGTTGATAAACCTAAGGAGATTGATAAACCCATTCTAGAGGCTACAAACAGTAAAAAAGGTAAAGTGTGTTATTTTATTGATTATAGTTTTTATAGTATGTAAGAATAAATTCTTCAAACGCCAGATACAACATGTCCATTCTGTTTACAATGACTTGATAGGATCCCTGTCAATATACACATTTTGATGCATTCTGAAGATCTCTTTTGGTTATATGTTCCCAGAAGTATTTCAGCTTGCCCCATATCCTGGAGATTCGCCCAGTATTTGGAGTTTCTCTAGTCTCCTTCACTTTTGAGTTTCTCCTGTGTTATGCTGCTACTTATCCTGCAAAAAGGATTTCGCGCTATTCTTAGCGAGATTATCTTTGATACATCCCCAAGCTTTTGAAATATTTGGCTTTAGGCTCGTATATTCCTATCCCAGTTTCCTCTGCCGTTTTGGAGCAATTGGTGTACCATTTGAATGCCTTGCTATCGAGTTTCAAGATGGTGTCTTTGTCCCATTTGCTCTTGGTACTAAACCTTGAGGTAAATCTTCACAAAGCTGAGTTTGCCACCATCCTTTTCGAAGTTTGATCAACTTGCTTTAGCTTTTTTAAGTTTTATTTTTAAAATAATTGGGTGGAGGGGGCTAAAAAAAGAGAATCAGAAAAAACCTTTAGAATTTCAATAATCGGAAAACGAGTAACAGGGGAGGTGGCAATATTTTACATTGGTCCCATTTCCCATTTGAACCGTTCAAGTTTTGTCTTCGTTTGAGTATTGCTTAGAACTAATTTTCTAGATTATTAGCAAAACACTATCAACTTTGGCATTTTGAGCTTGATGCCTGAGTACTATAACGCCCTCAATAATGCAAATACCGATAAAGCAGATAGTTCGACGGTATTACGCAACAAACGCAATTTTATGTGGAGTTTATCTTATGGGAAATATCTATCCTCAAAATCCAGTATGAAAACTCTTCCTGAACCAAACAGTTTAAGCAGGTATATAAGAGATTGTAATGGCCCAAATGCGAACTTTTTAATTCAGTAGTTCTTAAATTCTGATCTTAAATTATGATTTTCAAATTCTCTTTTCTGCTATTATTTCGTAAATTATACGTAGCAGGCGTATGAAACATTGGAATAATATACCACCAACCTAGAACAAAAAGAGATGAGGCCTTTTTCTCATTTGATTGCATTTAGTAACGCTCAGTTTGAATTTTTTTCGTCTTTTCGACTGCATTATTGTTCACAGCGCTGTAGAATAAACCTACATTAATTTGGCCAACATTGAAAAACCCTTCTACACTATAATCGTCGTTTGTTCTTGCGACTATATAAATATATGTTAATATAAAAAGCTGCAGATTATTGAGATTTATTAAGCGGAAGATGATCATTTCTTTCGAATTTTACAGATGATAAGGAATTCGCACTTGGTGACTTAATGTGGGCCAAAATTGGTCGTTACCCCTATTGGCCATGTTTAATAATGAAGGATCCGCATCTTAAGGATTATAAGAGGTTCCAATGTTAGTTCTGGTAGAGTTGATTGCTTATATTTTTTGATGCCGATTTTATTCTTACAGATCGGCATGCCTTGCTGTATCACGTTCGCTTTTTTGGCGATAATGGCCGCCGATCTTGGATTACAGTCAAACATTTATTACCGTACGATACTGATCTTAATAAGATGCAGGAAGAGGTAAATATTGTTAGGTCTGTAGAAAATTCGTTCAATTTCCTCAATTTCGTTTCTCCAGAATAAAAATGACCATATCGTGCCAAGTAAGGGATCAAAATCTTACAAACAATGGGCGATCGGAGTCCAAGAAGCCGACGAATTAAAAGATAAATCAAAAAAAGAAAAACTACAGTTCTTTAAGAAGATGCTCTTGAATAAACAGCAAACTAGAAAACCGTTAAAAGAAAACTTGCAAAAATCGGAGAAAGTTATAACTAGACCCAGAAGAAGGTCCCCTAAAATAAAACGGCAAAAAGAAAAAGAGTTTGTCACTACAGAAGACATAAAAAACAAAATTCTAGAAGATTTAGTTGCTAGTCTAGAGACGAACAATTTCAAAAGAACGACTCGTTCATCTTTACATCGAAGGAGTTCTTCTAAATCTCACACTACGGTAGGAAGTAAAGATGATATCGACGATACTGATAACGATAATGAATCAGGAAAACAAAGCACGCCGTCACGTTTTTCAGATGATGAATCTAGTAACAAATCTCACCTCCCGTTAACTTTAGAATCGCAAATTGCTTTATACAAGAGAAATAATCTGTTTAAAGGTGTTACGAGAGAACGAATTTGCCAGATATGCGAGAAACCCGATGAGGTTATAAAATGTAGAGGTCGCTGTAACGGTTATTACCACATCAGTTGTGCAAATAAAAGGGAAAATTTAAATGGAGATGAAGATGATTCTTTCAACGATATATCGATGGATATGACAGAATCACAACTCGATAGTTCGATGGAATTAAGTCAAATCGAGGATGATGATCTGGATGAGCCTAGCATAGATAGAAGTGCTTTACCTAACACCACGGAAGTTGTTCTACTGAATGATACCACTCTTATTGAGATGGGTAATGCAGAAAATAACGTTGATGAAAAGTTAAAAGTTGATACATCTATACAAAATGAAAGAGATAAAAACAATGCTTTGAGAGGTAGGAGGTCTAAGCCTTCTGTGGATTTGAATGACATAAAGAAAAAATTGGACGTATTATTGGAGAAGAATGTCTCGGAAGAAGAACCCAAGAGGGATTCTCAAAGAAGGAGCAGGAAATCTCGCTTTCGAGATTTATCGCCGAGTACTCGTAGAATTACGAGAAGTCAAAGTCAAGAACGTGAAATAATACCTAAAGAGATAGTCGCTAAAAAACCTAGAAGAGCTCGATCGCAACGTAATTCGATTTCCGAAGATTTAGGGGAGATTGATATACTATCCATGTTAAAAAGCAATGTTAAACAAGAGATGCCCGACGAACAAATTGAAATTTCTGTCTCTAATATCACTATAACAAAAGATGTGAAAGAAAACTCAATTCCATTAGAAACTCCAAAGAAAACGAAAAAGACGTTAAGTCAAAATCTCGATTCGAAGGATGACGAAAATGTCAGTTATAAAGTGCCGGAAACCTCTCATAATTGCAACGTAAAAATAGTTCACATCAAAGATCGTAGAAAAACTGGTAATTCCCCTAAATTAACTTTAAAACAAGATCCGGAGTTTGAAAAATTACCGCTTAACGATCAAATTGATCATACCATGAAAGAAGTTATGCGGAAATTTGATAAGAAGCCATTGTATGCTGATTCTACAACTGATTACACGAGTTCCGAAGATAGTGCTATTGATTTGCTTTCGCCAAAGGGTAAAAAAATTCTAGCCGATTGTTTAAAGCAAGATACAAGCCCAAACAAAGTTGTTTCAGATGATGATCCTAATAACATTAATACAGACGATAAGAAAAAAATTAATTTAAAAATGATTAAACCAAAACATGACGAATTACAAACTGAAATCGATTTTAAATGTATTAATTGTTTGGAGGATATCGATTATCCTTGCTTTGTCTGTCATAGAGAAGTTTCGAAGAAAGGATCTAGCATACGCCAAAAATGCTCTCTATTTTCTTGCGGAAAATTCTACCATCCAGAGTGCCTCAAGGTATGGCCTCAGACCCAATGGTCTGTCATTTCAACTACTAAGCACAAATTATCAAACACGAATCTTGATACATTTGTTTGTCCTAATCATGTTTGCCATACTTGTGTTTCCGATGATCCCAGAGCTGCCATACCACGCTGTACCAGCGATAAAATAGTTAGATGTTTAAGATGTCCCGCTACGTACCATAACAGTGCATATTGCATTCCGGCAGGTACCATGATCTTGAGTACAACCCAAATTGTCTGTCCTAGACATTTAATACCAAAGAGAATTGTGAAAAAATCGTTACCTATCATCAACACAACTTGGTGCTTCATTTGCTCTGAAGGCGGCGATTTGATTTGTTGTGAAATGTGTCCTACAAGCGTTCATTCGGAATGCCTCAAAATAAATTTAAGAGAAGATGACAGCTTTATCTGCGAAGATTGCGAAACCGGTCGGTTTCCTTTATACGACGAGATAGTTTGGGTCAAATTCAGTACATACAGGTGGTGGCCAGCTATCATTCTCTTCCCCAACGAAGTACCTGAAAGGATTAAAACAATTAAACACAGGCCGGGAGAATTCGTTGTCAAATTTTTTGGAACATACAATCATTATTGGATAGGGCGCGGACGGGTATTCCTATTTCAGGAAGGTGATTCCGGGGAAATGAGTTATAGTTCGCAAAAAAGAACTTACGCGGTGTTTAAGAAATCTATACAGGAAGCTACGGAAGCGCATCGACTGAAAAAAGGTGAATTTAATTGGGAAATTTGAGTTTAATTGACGTAATTTTTATTGTTTTCTAGAATTTAAACAAGCAATTATCGATGAAGCTGCTATTAAATCTAAACATAAACCGCCTCATTATATTAAGATTAAAGTAAATCGCCCTGTTGGAAATGTAAGGCAATTTGATGGCAATATTAGTAATACCACACCCTGCGAATGTGATCCTAAAAGTAAGAATCCGTGCGGAGCTGACGGCGATTGTTTAAATAGGTGATTATTATTTTTTATCGACATTTAATCCTCCAGTAACTACTTTGATTTACAGATTACTTTTAACTGAATGCAATGCTGAAGTGTGTCCTGCAGGTGAGAAATGTCAAAATCAAAATTTTGAAAAAAGGAATTATCCGCCTCTTGTGCCGTACAGAACAGAGGGTAGGGGTTGGGGATTGAAATCTTTAGAAAAGCTCAAAAAAGGACAATTTGTGATAGAGTATGTGGGAGAAATGATTGACGAACAAGAATATCAACGGAGAATAAAGAAGATGCACGAACAGAAAGAAGAGAACTACTATTTCTTGACAATTGATAAAGATCGGATGTTGGATGCGGGCCCAAAAGGTATTTTTAATTTAGAAACTTCCTCTTCTTCTTAACTATTGCGTTATGAAATTTATAGGAAACGTCGCTCGATTTATGAATCACAGCTGCCAACCGAATTGCGAAACGCAGAAATGGACGGTAAACGGCGACACTAGAGTTGGTTTGTTTGCTGTGGTCGACATACCGGCCAACACGGAACTAACTTTCAATTATAATTTGGAATGCGTTGGGAAAGAGAAGAAAATTTGTAAATGCGGTGCTTCTAATTGTAGTGGTTTTATTGGTGTTAAAGCAAAGCAAGTAAGTAACATTATTTTGAAAATATTCGATAAATAAACGCTTTCACTACCTCGTCGGTCAAAATATAACGCAAATAAACTAATCTTTTAGGAAGAATCTCGGAAACGATCCAAATTGAAGCTTAAAAATAAAAGAAAGAAAAATTCACCAGCCCCTGAACCAGTTAGCAATAAACCTTGCTTCGTATGTGGTGAAACTGGAGAAGTATCATTATGTAACAATAAAATTTGTACCAAAAGTTACCACCTACGGTGCGTCGATCTGGAAACGTTACCTGATTGTAAGTTATTTCTCCTTGAAAATACTCATCCATTAATACATTTTCCGTCTTTCTCTCTAGCTAAATGGGTTTGCCCTTGGCATAGCTGCACAATTTGTACAAAGAGAACGATACGCTGCTGTGTAAAATGTATCAGATCATACTGCCCAGTTCATTCCGACGGAAATATCCGTTACGATAAATTATTAGGTTTCGTATGTTCGGAGCATGATCCTGTAAGTATTTCCCCGACTCTCATCCCTAATATATTACCGTAATAATTTATAGACTAAAGCGACGGCGCACGAAATCAAATTGGATAATATCTCACAAAAAGACGATTTACCTCCGAAATTAACCGATGAAAGTGACGTCACTTCGACAACTTCAAACGAGGAGGATTCGAAAAGACAAGAACAACAACCAGAACGCCAGACCACACCCCAAGAATTGATCGATAATACAGAGATCGTCACCTCCACTCCCATCAAGTTAACGGATGATAACAACGATGTGATGGAGGTGGAACACCGTATAGAGGAAGCGACACCTCAAACTGAAGTTGCCCCTCCATTAAAACGTAAACGAGGTAGGCCTCCGAAAAGATTTAATAGCAAATTCGGGAATCCTAAACGGAGGAAATTAAATGAAAGTGAAATAACGCCTGAAGATAAAAACGAAGGTGAAGGTGCGGGGGAACATTTGTTGGATGAGAAGGAAGTGGCCGCAATCAATTCGAGATCGATTAGAAATTTGAGAACTTTTAAATCTGTGGATTACCGTGGTGTTAAACAAAACGTGCAAAAGAAACAAGATAGTGATTTACCAATTAGGAAAAGATCAACAATTAGAAGTGAGAGTATGTTATAAATAATAAGGGAAAAACTTTTTCTATGTGTAGTTTACATATGTACATTTTCCGTGTTCTTTTTTTTAATATTAGTAACGATAATAATATAGTTGTACTATTAAATATTTGTACATTATTTTTTTAACCGAAGATTTATAAACTTTAATTTTATCAGACAATGTCGAAATAGGAAAAGGAAAAATCGCCTTTTTGTAATGATATATATGTTGTCAAATCTCATCTTTTTCGTTTTATAACTTATTTCATTTTAATGTAACAATTTGGTAATGCGATTTTTAAAAGGGATAAAAAGAGGAGTTGTATTTATTAATCTAATCGAGTTATTGATTTTTGTTTCTTTCTCGCCCTGAATACTATTTCCAGTAATATACAATATATAGTAATGGTGTATTCGTTTCAAATACAAAGCATGTACATTTTTTTATTTTACAGCAGATGTAGATGATATATACATAAATATGATTTAATTGTGTTTCTGTTGAAACTCCCGATGAAGCAATTACCTTTTTAACTATAAATAATAATAAAATTAAAAAATTAGGGTTTGTATTTAATTTCTCCCGTAGACTAACTCCTCCAGAAAACATTACCTTGGCAGACATCAAGACAAAACTGCCCCGAGCTTTCTGCCAGGTTTATACCCGTCGTCTGGGCACTACAAAGTAGACATCCCTACTATAATAGAGCGACTGCAATAACCTACATCTGCAAACCCAGACAATAACTTAAGTTTGTAGTTGCCTCCAAAACGCCAAATGGCTGGGTATGGGACTTGGAAAGACGAAGAACCCGCTGGTGAGTTCATTAGCCTCAGTCTTTGTTCCGAAGTACCTACTGAATTGTCACAGGAAGCTGAAACAATTGGCGGAACATTCTGAGATCAGAATCTGGAGTACGTACCACTTGAGCAGGCAGAATTTAAATCGGGCCGCAGCTACTGTGACCAAGTACTTACACTGACGTCATACGTAAAAACAAGCTATATGACACACTCTGGAGGGAGGTGTTGATCTATAAATTGCTGAGAACAATGCCGTGCCGAATAACAACCCGGCTACTGCAGAACATGCTGAGCGATTGATGTTTCAAGGTAGTTGGGAAAAACAGCGATGCCATGATTATCAAGAACGGCCTACCTCAAGGGGCAGTCCTTGCTCCCCTATTGTTCAATTTATATCTACTGACCACAGAAAGCAAAAAAAATTGTTAGGCGGACGACATAACGCTGGCTACTAGACATAGATCCCTGAATGCAGCAGATACCATCCTGAATAACGACCTACATACCTATCGATATTTCACAATAATAAAATGGCCACCGCAGAAGTGGAAGTAAGATAGCATCTTGAATCACATGACTTTAGACCACACACTCACATGGGGCGCAAATGCAACAACGTTGGCTACTTACCTCATTCGTTGTATTCTCGGTGGCCGAATATTGTGCTCCCGTGTAGATCAATAGATGCCATATTGGACTTGTTGATACATTACTCCCCTGATGGTGTTCTATAGTTGTGAGACATCCTGTGTATTAAGTAAAATAATTTGTGTTATACAAAAAAGATAAATTAGTTGAGATCGATATATAAACTTAATTATTCGTAAAATAATCGATCGTTCTAGATTGTTTTTTATATTACTTTGACAGTTTAAAATAATCTATATTAAAAATAAAGTTTGATAAAGTTTTATATTGATAATAAATCGGGAAACTTCATTATCGACAGGTACATTTTCACGAATGAAGCTAGTGACAATTTTTGTCAAAATATCGCGTTTGATCACATTTTTTGACGTTAACGAAAATAGAATTTGTGTTGACATAAAAAATATTGATTTAAGTATCAATGGTATCTAAATTATTTGTTTTTCGAAAATCGTACAACATTATTCATTGTGCCTTTTCAACAATAACGTTATCTCCCAGTTTATTAATAAAGGTGAGAAACAGAAGTTCATTAAGATGTCCCATATTTGTTTACATTTATAATTTACACAAACACTAGAGTATCCGCGTAGTGTGCGTTTTTCTAATTTCATTCGGCCTTTGTCCGAGCGTTGCGTTTTTGCAAAAGTTAGAACATGGAAAAGAATTTTATTTCCATGTCACTGCTATTACAAAAGTATATATACATGTCCTAATAGTGTTACCTTGCCAGGTAATATATCATTGCCAATGAAATAATTAAAATAGATTGTTACTGGCAGAGCTGTGGATTAATGTAATTCTTTTTTTTTTTTTAGATATGAAACCAAAGCCCAGCAGGAAATTTTAACACAGCAGTGTGTTTAATCCAACATCAATCTTGCAATCATGATAAATTCATGACAATTACAATACAGTTAACAATCAAAAGTATTATATACTGTATACCTGATTTAGGATAGTATAACTCAGGTGTATATAGTATAAATACATATATAATTTTAAAAAAGATGAGTGACTCTGCAGAACAGAAATGGATTTGTGAATATTGTACATATGCAAATTATCCATCATCTATAAAATGTACCATGTGCAGAGGTCCTAAACCGTATGCAAGCGAGAACATATACAAGTTGAACGATGAGAAAATCTCCAATACGAATATCATAGGCTCTGCTTCAGGGCCATGTGAAAATAAAATTGGTAGGAACAGATGGGGTTGCGAAGTGTGCACGTATATAAATTCATCGAAAGAAAACTTATGTGTCCAGTGTGGAGCACCAGCCCCTATTTCTGTAAATAACATCCATGAACACATCCAACCATTAAGGATATCGCAGCATTCAGATATTGCGCAAAGTTTATCAAGGTCTCGAAACAATAGTCCGCCAGCCACTATCACTAACATCGAAAACAGTCGTAGAACTACACAAACGAAATGGAATTGCCCTGTGTGTACTTATGAGAATTGGCCAAAATCCACAAAATGTGCGATGTGCGCAACTGTCCCTAACAACACCTTAAGATCACAAGCGTCTAGTCTCATTATGCCGTCACCAGAGAAAGATATTGATGTAAGTGCAAATGAAGATGACAGATTTAGAGGTAGTCCGAATATTCATGATTCTTCCATATCGCCAAGTCCAAATAATTGCGAATATGAGCGGAAGATGCGACATTTACGGAGGAAAGCTGATTGGAATTGGTTGAATGCTTGCATAGGGATTATAGAGGGCGATCTAAATCCAGTTGAAGCTTATTTATCATCTGGTGGTGATCCAGCTCGAACTTTAACAGCTTCTGAAGTAGCTATATTAAATAGATCATCTGCCTTTGATGTAGGACATACTTTAGTACATTTAGCTATAAGGTAAGAATTATTGTTTGTGTGTATATGTGAAAATTAGTTTGTTTTTAAATTCATTTAAAACAGTACAGGACACATCTGCGTCTCTCTCTTGTTCAGCGGTACTTATTTCGATACAATGTTCATATCTGTATACATATATATAGTTTACAAGAACAAAATACATATTCCCACATCCCTAGATTTTGGGTTGTTCTTTTACATACTATGCGTATGTATAGATACATTTACGCAGTTATAATCCCGTAACGACTGAAACTGTGTAAGACTACCATCCATTAGGTGATAGCGAAATCATGCGTTGAAATCTAAGTGTGTATGAATATAGCCCCGTTTACAGCGGGTTTAAATCAGTTTTTAAACTAAATTAATGGTACTGCACTACGAATGTCCCATACCTTATACTAATCAGTTTTGAATAGCAAACTTTTTGTAGATTTCAACGAGAAGATATGCTTGCTATGCTATTATCTCAGATTGAAGGATCTGGTTCTGGTGTGAAACGTGTTCCCAGTTACGTCGCACCAGATTTAGCCGCAGATATTAGAAGACATTTCGCTGCTACTATCCGTCAAAGGAAAGGCCATTTTGCGTGTAATTTTGTTACCGAGTTACCTACTTTTGCTTTACCCGCAGGTAAATTATTTTCATGTGTTTGCGGACGAATATTAAATATTTCAAAATGATCTTTTTCATGCTAGATATAGAATTGTTACCTGCAACAATACAAGAGCAATTGTTTACCGAACTCTTAGATAAAGACGCCCAAGAACAGCTGGAAAGTGATCCAGCTGTTATAAATTGGTCTTTAGAATTAACAGTAAGATTAGGCTCACGCCTCTATGCGCTGTGGAATAGATCGGCAGGCGATTGCCTATTAGATTCTGTGATGCAAGCTACGTGGGGCGTGTTCGATAGAGACAATACATTAAGGAGAGCTCTAGCAGAAAGTTTAAGTCAAGGGGGACATATGTAAGTTTAATATTAGTCCTTAATATAATTCGGTTAAAGCTAATCATTAACTTTTCTCCATCAAGGTTTTACCCAAGATGGAAGGAGTACGAGGCGAGTCAAGCATCTTTTCTCCAATACTCCTTAGAAGAAGGACAATGGGAAGAGGATTGGACTAGTTTATTATCTCTAGCGAGTCAACCTGGTACTAGTCTAGAACAATTACACGTTTTTGCGCTTGCCCATATCTTAAGGCGGCCCATCATTGTTTACGGCGTTAAATATGTAAAAAGTTTTAGAGGTGAAGCTTTAGGTTACGCTCGTTTCGAAGGTATTATTTTTACAGGATGTAATGTTGCAAGTATCTTAATATTTGATTATATAACGTTGCAGGTGTATATTTGCCATTGCTGTGGGAGCAGAGTTTTTGTATTCGAACACCAATCGCTTTAGGTTACACTAGGGGTCATTTTTCGGCACTAGTTCCTTTGGAACCGTGCACTAGTTTAGATAGCCGATTGCCTACCCAACATACTAACATCGGTCCGGATCAATTACATAGTACGTTTCTACCGTTGATGGATAGGGAGCGAAAGCTGTTACCTATACATTTTTTAACGGAATCCGAGGTGCTTATCGTTGATTTTTTGCCACTTTTGAGAAATTTGTGTTGAAATAAATATTTTTAGTTGGGTCGAGAAGAAACTATACTGAGGCAGTGGTTGGATGTCTGCGAAACCGAAGGTGGTATACTGGTCGCTCAACAATTTCTGCACAAAAGGCCTTTACTAGTTGCTCAAATGGTTGAGGAATGGTTAAACCACTATCGGCGGTTAATGTAAGTTATTAGTATTATTTTCTAGATAATGAAGAAGTATCTAAGTGGGCGTAATGAAGGCAGGTCATATTAAAATTTGCTGATGAAATGAAAGAAGTAAAGTATGATAACACCATGGCTCTCAACATAAACTATTCTCACTTAAATGCTAATTCTTGCAGTGTAGTGAAGTAATCTCAAATGTATGTCATCATTTATTTATTGTTATAAGAAATACACAAAAATTACAAATTTAATTCAATTTTAATATTATTTTAGAACATACAACAATACAGTTTTACATGAATCAATGATAGATAAACGTTTGGGTATCTTGGAAATTGCTCTTTCCTCAACCTCATAAAACCATCTAAATTCTTTTGCAGACGCTCTTCTTAATTCCAAGTTTCTCCTCAAGAGTAACAAAGCTGCACGAATTTCCTTTGATGTTGTAATTGCGTTATTCTCAAGACTAGCATTTGTTCCGTCTAGATCTTGAGCCCCTTATAACGGCTGTTTTTTTCCAAAAACTCGCCACTACAGTTTTTTCGGAATCGTTTTCGACTACCAGCACGGCATCATCCATCTCCACCCAAATGTTTAATTTGTTTGAGTGGAACTCGTTTTCGCTGTGTACGAACAAACCACTTTTCCTAAAATATTTTTCCAGAATTTCTATATCATATCCATGGCAGGGATAAGTGATATGTTATCTTCGTCGATAATTTGGGGGATAAAGTTTTACATATTCTTTCGATATAACGTCTTTAAAGTTTTTATTATTGCTTGATCAAGTGGTTGGGTCGATGATTTTACGTTCGGTGGCAGAAAAAAACCATTGTATATTGTTTAACACAGCATTCCGATAGGCGATATACTTGTCAATTGTTTTAATTTTGTTTATTAAGCTCCCGATTCTATTTTGTTCAAAAATCCCAGGATAGGCATTGTGTGTGTAGCCTTTTTGGCTATATTCTCCATCAAAAGGTGACGAGGAGTACGGTAGTATCTTACTCCTCAGTAGCCGCTACAGGACAGGTTCTCATTGCCCCAGTTATGCATTCATTTGCTAATTTTTGCACTTTGGAGAGATTAGCTCCCTCGATGGCCAGATTAGTTCTTTTGCTCCAAGCCACTGCTCCATAAGTGATTGTTGGTCTTACTATTGCTGTATACATCCAGAGCAGTATTTATGGGTGGCATCCCCAATTATTTCCTGTAAAATTTCTACAAACCATTAGCGCTTTTTTGCCTTCAAGCTCATGCTTGTTCCGCGAAAGTGTATTGTCCAGGATAAGCCTAGATATTGCACCTCTTTCTTTCAATCTACGATTCTTTTTTCTTGTAAACACTATTAAGGTAGTTCTAGTAGGGTAAATGTAAACCCACTGATTGGCACCACCTTTTCGTAATATTAAGTCCTGTTTGAACTATGTCACACAGTGTTTTCTCAAATTTTCCTCTTGCATTAGTGACTATGTCGTCAGCATACTCTTGACAGAATCTACTGTCAAAATCCCTATGAGCGGGGAAGTAACTCTCCAATGCGGACATCTTCTAGTCGTAGTAATGGAGCTTGTTTTATTTCCCACCTCTGTTTCCACTGTTCTACTAGAGATAAACTGCAACAACCATCTGGACGTCGTTCTGTCTATCGCTCGTTTAATTAATGCTTTTTTGACAGCCTCGTGTGGAGTGTTTTTGGTGTTATCGGTAACGACTTATCTCCAAAAAATAATTAATTTGTTACAGATATATTACATGTAACCAATTCTCTAATACGCTGTTTTTCTTCTTAGCAGCGGCATCGGTCTCTTTCTTGAAAACCAAAGACTAATCCAGGATCGTTCTAAAAAACAATCCTGTTTCGTCAGTATTATAAGTTTCATCTTCTTGGTAATCATTCAAAAGTCCTGGTAAACAGCCTTTCGTCAAGTTTTTAGCAGCTGGTTTATCTGCATCGTTCTTCTCCCCATGAAGTTTCTTAAAAACAATGTTGTTTCTCTCTTTCTATCGGCTTAACCAGCCATTAGTAAGCTAAAAATGGCCTAAATTTAATGTGAAATACGTAGCTTTTGCCCTTAAAATTCCTCGGCTGATTGGTGCATTTTGCATTGCAGCATTTATAAACCATCGTAAGTGCGCAGCTTTTACTGTAACATCTTTTCCATGTCGTATTCTATTACGATTTGCAGTCATTAACAGTTTCAGAATCGATTTTTTTTCGCGGTCACGTAGTAGTCTATTACAGTAAGGATTAATTATATTGATAACACAAATTAGTTGTTTCCTTTTAGGCAAATGTCGTCTGCACCGTTCGTACGTCCCATCCCAATTCAGGATTACTCCAGTGACGGCGATACAGATGACGAATAACGCAAGCTAAACAACGTGCCACTGAACGCACGGTGAACGTAGACAGCAAAAGTAATAAAAAAAAATCACTAGTACCTAAAGTAATAATTCAATATACATACATTGCATACATAAAATATGATAATATACTTAATTTTCATAATGGTGATCTTGAACAAAAACAGATGCAAAACAGCCCAGAATTTTTAAAAAAGTAGAAGTATTAAGCAAGGCAGCGTAAAAGTGGAATATATTTTTTCGAATAAATAATTGATAGTTTGTATACATTCTTATAAATAATAGCTATGTTTCTGTTCTTTTTTTTACTTCGAGATTTTGTTATTGCATACTTTATTTTCGTCTAAATATTTTTTGGTCGCGCTAATGTTTGTACAATAATATTAAACTTGCCTTTGAAGTAATGCAATCACTTCTATGTCAGTGTGTTATATAACATTTTTTAATTTATTTTCTTCCTTATATATTTCTGTCACGACAATGATGGGTAGGCTTTATTTTTTTACTAGCTACTATTAGATGATGAAGTACAAAATAAAATTAAAAAAAACAACATAAAAAGATTGTTATTGATATTGTTTTCTTCCGTTATAGTGATGTATTATTACTACTTATTGAATGATAATTATCTGTTTTATCCGCTTATATTTGGCACGTAATAATAATATGGAATTATAGCCACTTTTACGTGGATATTTTGATGCTGTATATGGAGGGTGATTAAATAAGTCTTGAATATAGGATATACACCTATCGGCAAAATTATTAGGCACCCTAACAGTACAATTATCTTATAGGTTGAAATATTTATTTACTAATTAGTCAAATTAGATTTAGTTTTAACGTTGGTCGTCTTCAATACTCAAGACTCTAAAATTCTTCTTGGAATACTGTGTACTAATTTCTGGCTAGTGGCCGATGGTATTTTGTTTCATTCTTGCAGAATAATAATAATGACCACAAATGCTCAATTGGGCTTAAGTCTCGATTCTCTGGAGACCAATCCAAAACTGTTTCATCGATTTCTAATTTCGATTTTCTCCAAATATTTTAATAATGGACGGCCCCAATTCTGTTCCAATAGAGAGAATTTGTTTTTCTTTGTTTTCTCTAACTTAATTGTATATTTTTTCTAGCTCTTCCGGAAAATTTACTTAGGTACCTGAATATTACTTTCGTCAGACCAAACAGCTTTTGTCCACTGTTTTTCTAACCATTTTCTATATTTTTGCGCTCAAGCTAAACATTTTCTTCGATTTTTTTAGCGAGAGAAGATTGATCTAGTTTTTTAGTTATCTCATTTTTGCCGATAACAACAGTATCTCAGACCAGCAAAGCAGATAAGCAGATAATACTAGATACAACAGTTCATCTTTACTACAAAATCGCACTAACTCACTTTCACCCACAAAATGATCAAACACTCTGATAAATTGTCAATGCGTTTCGACAACAATGCTGTCATTATAATGATAATGATAGCATTTTTCAAAGTGTTTGGTGTTTTTGTGGGTGAAAGTGAGTTTTGTTTTACTTCGCCATCAAGAGATCCAGTAAATATTTTTGCAAAATGGCAATTTATAATTTTCGCAATACATCATTGTAAAATCCGGTAATCCTCAAATATACGGATTTATTTCGAAATATGAGTTGTATAGGGATGCCTAATAGTTATGCCCATGGGTGTATATCCCTAAATCATCAGTGAACGTATACATACAATGGAGGAGAATACGGAATTAAATACTTGCAGAACTAAAAGGAATAATCTTATTGGAAATGCCAAGATGTTTCCTTTTTGGTTTAAATTAAAATTAATTTGATAGACTTTTTTAATCACCCGATATATTTATATCAATTGTGATACCGCATGCGTTTTCTGAGATTTAGAAAGATTATAAATATATAGAAGCTTCTTTTGAGCATAATCATGTGTGAGATTATTCAATTATTCCTAAAATAATTTCTATTTCTGTATATATTTTACGTATAGCTGCCTATTGACTGTACTATCCACTTAGAAGTGGTTTAATCAATATACTACATGTCCCAGTAGAATAAAGCACACCTCTTAAGACGTGCTAATATATAATTTGCTTTGTATAATAATTGTGATTTTGTTGTTCTAGATTATTTTATGGCGATTTTAGTGCTTTACATCTTTAATTTCTTATAATTTTTCAATGCATTGCAAGATTACTCCCTCTCTCGGATTTCACATTCTGAAGATTGACTTCTGGTGGGTTCACGTCATTTTGTATAATTTGTTTGTCATTTAATGCTTCCATCACTTACTCATCTTTGTTGGTTTTATATTTTGATCATACTGGATATCATTTGGATTTTGATTCACGTTTATATAAAATCTTATATATTCTGTTCACGGTGAAATTGTTTTGCTTTCTCAATAAATCGTAAATCTAGACAGAAGGTCTCTTCACATTAGGTGAAGTATACAAAGCTTTGTTGAGAATTTGAAGTACTTTACATTCAGTAGCAGTCATAATTATTTGCCCACTTAAAGTGATGCGTACAAGTATACAAGAAACATGATCTTAAAAAGTAAATTCTGTTCTATTGATACACCCCCAAACCATAATCTATCCTCCACCATGCTTTCTTTTTTTGTATTCTATTCTTATCTCATATTTCAACATTTTGAAGAGCTCGCATCTCACAGCAGATGAATCGAATATATTCACATAATATCGTTCTTGGATTTTCGTGTCTATTTCTCTATTTAGTTCTTTCCAACAGACTCACTATACTATTTTCAGGTAGTTCCAGTGGTATTAAGCGCGAGCTTTGAAATAATCTAGATAAGGTTTACTTTCAATTTTTACATTTGATGATTAAATCTATTGCGTACTTTTTTAAATACGATATACAGAGTATTTAAACTAAGAATTCTAGCACACTTTTAAAGATGTAAGTATAATATGGATGTGGGATTAAAATAAATTAATTGTGAATTTATTTTTCGGTACAGGTTATAATTTAATTTACACTTTTAACCACCATTTCGCAGTCGTAGCTATTATCTACTTAATCATCATGTATTTGGGACATGCATGTATATAATCTAAAAGTATATAAATATATTGTTGAGGAGTAATGGGATGTTATTTTTTACCAAATGTTATAATCTATTTAACATTTAATTTTCTCCTCATGTTTTAGTTCCTTTTTGTTCTCTCTATTGTATATTGCCAAATCTAAAGGTGGCATTCTACATTTCAATAACACTCACTAGATTGTGTAAAGTATTGCAATTTTACGCTAATATGATCCAAATTATGCGTAAATTTTCAATTCATTCGTTACTTTAACACCTGGATTATGAGTTTTCTCCAGCACGTGTCTATTTTTACTACATTGTACGTATAGGAATCTGGTCAACTAAATAGCTTTATATAGAATTGCTATACTTCACATATTTAGTGACTTTAAATATACATTAATTCACACCGCCCTCTTTCCAATTCAAAACAAACTTATACGTGCAAACAAATGAAGAAAACGAATTTCAAGTCAAATTAACAAATTGTTTCAAAATTTTCCGTCTTAAAATCACGCATCTTCACACACTCGTACACGACTAAAATTTTACAAATTAATTGACATACAGTTTTAAAAAATAGCTACTTATTGAGAGTAGAGTTTTAATAATTATTACATACATATAAAATTTTACGAAATATATTATATATTGTTAACACAGTGTGTTATAAAAAGTTAGAATAAAGAGATTAAATTATTTATTGTATATTATTGAACTATTCATGAAATTCGGGACGATGAGGAAGGAGTTTGTAACAATGTTGGACTCACCACAGGCAGTGGCGGCTGGTACATAAGCGCTGCAGTGCCGCAGAGCTCCCAAAAATCTCCTATTTAACTTCCTTTCCTTTTATCAAATATAAAATTTATAATATATTTTGAAAGGCATTCGCATTGTTGTAATGATAAGAAAACTGCGAACACAAGCCACAGCTTGAAATACCAAACCAATTGCGGGTTGCGGGAAGTTCATCTTATGGCATGGCGTTGCTGTGAACAATAAACGCGCTGAACGCGCATCAGACGCTACAAGTTGACCAACATTTTTACGGCTAGTGCGCGCGTTGTTCGCATTCATTCTGTTTCTCACTCACACAGTCCACCAGTGGAATAACGAACCTATTTCGCGCGATCGTTGATATTTTAAGATAGCTGGGCGATACGAACGTGCTCTGCGAGCCCCTTCAAACACCCGCGCTGCACACTTCTCCCCCTTGACGGTCTAAAACGAAGCCGTGATTTCAACAGGATAGTTCGCTGCATAGGAATCATGAATCTAGAGCATTTGAGTTTGAAAATAAAAAGACATGAAAATTCTAAATGCCAGCTTTATAATTGTGTTGGAATTTGGGTTACTATAGGGTCAACTAATATTATGGTTCAATTAGATTCGGCTTATTGGTTAAATATACAGAAACATAATGAAAATGTGTCGAAAAATCGATATATTTTATCAAAAATTATTAATTGTGTAAAATTTTGTGGAGCTTTTGAATTGACACGGGGACATAATGAGAGCGATACTTCCGAGAATCCGGGAATATTTCGTAGGGGTATTCATTTTTCGGCTGGATTAGATGCAACTCAAATGAGCACCTGAAAAATTGCAGAACACCTTAAATTTTTTCCCACGAGCCGCCACTGACCACAGGTAGGAGATTTGCAGGTATATAAGTTATATGAGCGTTTTCTCCATAGCAGCACAATATATATGCCAAAGTGAATACATTACATAATTATAATTAATTTAATTTAAACAAAAATTTGCCTGTAATCCAATATCTACAGGTGAACAATTTAACAATCAATAAACGGTACAAAAATTGCGTAAAAGCTCAATAATTCCCTTGAAAATGCATAATAATTGCTACATTTTAAAATATTTATACAAATTGCAATGTAACGGTATTGGAAAATTATTAAAAAGCAGTTAATTTTTATTAATATTAACAATAACAATCAATAACGAAATTAGAACAAAAGCGAGATTAGAGAAGAATTACAATACATATTATATAAGTAATATATAACAAGTAAAATTACTAATTATAAGTAAAATAAAAAATTATAGTTGCAAAATATTAAAAACCGTGATCAGTAATCATATCTAATATTTCTAAGTTTATAAAAATTAGTAAGCATGTCATACCTATATAACCATTTAATTTTTTTATTAATTGATTAGGTATTGTTTAAATCTATACTATCCAAGAAAGTGTATTTGCTTTACCATAATAATTGATTCTAACACATTAATTTTATTATCTTTATATTTAATTTCTTTATCCATTTTCTTATATCAATTGCTGCAGTGTAGAATTGCTCTAATGTTTTATCGTTAATTTAGTATGTTCAATGGACAAATTTACACTTGTGTTATTAGGTTTTATTTAGAGTACTTGCAAGAGTTACCTTAACTATATGATAAAAATATAGCTTAAATTCTATTGAACCGTTTGAATGTCCCATTATTTATGACTGCAGTCCTACATATGATTACATAAATGAAATTTGCACAAAAAATCAAGATTCTACTTCTGAAAATTATAAAATTTATTAAATTTAAGCTGAAGCAGATGTTTAAATACATTATTTTACATATCTGTACATATCTGCTTTAAAATATAAAATTAAATTATTTTCCGTTATACAGAATGTTTTATTTGGCTATAACATTTATTTATTGACAATCTTATTATCCAGATAGTTTTTCCACTTTTAGGTCAATGATAACACGCAATTATAATAGAGTATACTTTGCACATATCACATTTTTGAATTGTTTTATTATGTATATATGTAATAATTTTAAAGAAATTATGAATTTTCAGTCATTCGTTTTTGAGATATTAATTTAAAAATTTTGACAGCTGACTCCGCCATAGTCTTTCCACCTTTAAAAGGCAAGATCACACCGTGCAACATTCTGTTATTGCTGTCACTTGTCAAATATTAAGGAACGAATTGTCATATTTTAGGTAATATTACCTAGACATACACATATATGCTGATGCATATTTCAACTTAAAACAAAATGCATAATTTTGAATAAGCTAAAAATAGTTATGCTCTAACTTATTTTGCGATTAAAATCTATTTATATCAAAATACTGCTTATTTATATCTTGTTGCATCGTTAAAGTTCTCGATTCGACTACATTATAATTTTGCAAACGATTTCTTCAAAGTAGCGATAAATTTATTCATATGATCTTTCCCATCATTAACCTTTAACCCACGATATAAATTTATATCATCGATTAATTTATCGTCATATTAAGTATGCCTTTTAAAAAAGAGTTATCATTATCAATGCATGAATTCCTAACGTCGTAACGCAAGCTTTGTAAGCATTTTAGTTTCTTGAAGGTTTGCTGAAAATATACATAAACTTGTGATATGCATAAGGTGTATGTAGACCGAGCGGAATTGGGCTAAATTCATTGAACGTCATTGTATAGTAAATTGTTCTGTTTGTTATTGGTGCAGTGCTGCCCCTGTGGCTTTACGTGCAACTTATCTACTATATTTGGGCTCGCCCATTTTGTCCCTTATTTTTTGACGTGAACGGGCAATTTTAATCAATTTAAAACGTTAACCGTAAACGTATTTTGCAATTTTATTAATCGAGAATCGCATTCGCCTAACGTTAGAGTAGTGTAGTGTCATAAGTAGTGTATAGCGTTCCATTTCGACAACAGTTTCATTTAAAAATGGGTAAGTTTTACCGGCTTTTTCATTTGTTTCTACACCCACACGTCCTATTCACTTGTTTATAACCGTTTTGCACGCGATTTGCGGTTTTAACGTAACATGTTTGTTCAATTGTACATAGGATCACCTCGCGAGTACATTGTTGCTTCGAAATATTATTTAATTTCTAAGAAATTAAAATTATTAATTTATGTACGGATTCTCTTTAATAGCAGGTATAAATTTATAAACAAAAAAACAAAATGTAACGTAATTTTATAAACAATTGCTTGATGATTAAATGGTGCTCCATAATTTAATGGTTTTGTTTTATCAAAGGTCAATCTACACTGTGGTTTTCAAAATCAATATCGTGTTTCTAGGGTAACTCCAATATTGGGGTTGAATTTTGTAAATCAGGGTCGAGCAGATAAATTAATTGCGATAGTTTTCCTGGTATAATAATGTATTATGTAAGCTTCCTCCTTACATCTGGTTTAAACTGTGTAAATAGAATATTTGTGTTACTAAAACAATTTCCATTATCACGACTAATACACTTTTAATATTAGATAACAAATTATTTAAGTTAATTAAGTATTGTGAGTTTTATATTTTATTGAATTTATTAATATTAATATTCTACGAAAGATGTTTCTTTTGTTATAATATTATTATAGACTATGCAGTTCCAATAAGATTGTTCTTTTTGCTTTTGTGTCATTATGATATAACCTCAATTAAACCTTGTTTTTTTTATTGTAACAAACCTCATGATTACATTCTATATATGTGACATCATCGAACAGTATCATTTATCGTATTTGTCCTCCTTCTCTTTATAAATATATAAAGTAAATATAACTGCCAATGAAGGTTTTATCGCAAAACTTATACACTTACGTAACATATTATCACTTTTTCCTAAGTACAACCATAATTTAATCTCTTCACCTGTTTTTATTAAGACTTTAAACATTTTTTTTTATAAAAAGCTATTTTAGATGTTTTTATGCAAATTAATTATCTGCCTACAAGTTTGTTTACTTGATGTTTAGACAGTAATTGGACTATACGTTTGCAAGTCATGTTTGTGTGTTTAAAAAATATTAAAACAATAGTTTACGATAAGCAATAAGTACATATTTTATTACAAAGAAATGCGATACCTAGTGCATATTGAAATGGATGAACTGATTAAGTATCACGTTTCGATATTTTATAACATTTTCTGTGTTATACTACAGACCTTTATTTATTTATTTTATCCATTGAATATAGATCTTAAATAAAATAATAATGAAACAACATTTACTTATATATTTATGGTTACTTCAGTTTCTCAGACCAGTCTCCAATTGTTCTTCTTCTGTTTCACATCCTGGTGGAACCAATCGTTTGGCTCGTCCTAGATTCTCTGGAAAGTAGGCCAAGTGGGAATGCAGAAAGGACAATTTGAGTCGTTATTATTGCCGAAGTACTACTTCATTGAATGATAGCTTGAAGGCAGTTTTTGCTTAATGTTCGCTTTCGTTTCAAACTGGATCTTTCATTAGTTGATGTTATGGTCAACAATTGCTTCCTCTTTGAGTTTTGTCTTGGACAATGTAGCTTGAGTTTTTCACGAATTTATTTGAAACATTCCTCTTCCTTAGAAAGAGTTTTTATGAACTGCCTCATTATCCTAAGCTTAATGTGAAGTGAAGGCAAGAGTATGTTCTTTGAGTCTTTTGCGATGTTCTTTATATCATTTTCCAAACTAGGCTTCCAGAGAATGTAAAAGAAAATAAGATTAAAGGAAGAAGTTGAGTCCATTAAGTTCTTTCGTTGAAAATTTAACTTTGCAAGGATAAATATATCACACTATGTCCTAATGTGTTCTATAGTTCTTATATTTTTACTGTCGGATCAATTATTCTGGGATCTATACCTTTTTGGAGTTCTCCATCTGTTTCTAGGTAGGTAATATCTATACTGAAATCCTTAAATGATGATGAACTTTGGTGATCGATGTTTCAGAATAATTATTCCTGATAATCATTATATTTATTGATTTAAGAATATAATCAAAAAAAAAATCTAGAGTAGGCCTCTGGCATTAGTCTTGAATGAGATCTCTATAGAATAAGTAATGGAAAACCACTTTCTAATAAAATGAAAGGAACAACATCGTGACTAACAGTTCATGAAGGTTTCCAAAGATCTTTCAGAATTTTTGTACGCAAACAGAATCGAGTAAAACACTTTTAATGCGAAAAGCTTGGCGAGTTCATCAGTGATATCTATGGTTATAGTTTGAACAGGAGAGTTGGAGAGGTACTCCATTAAGGAGACCTATTTTCATACCAAAGGTGCACTTATGCTGCATTTGGAAATTGAAAGCGGTGGCCATTTTTTTTAAACTAAAGACTGGCTTATTTGCTCGAACAAACGACATAAAATGCGTTTTAAAAGTGCACCTTTAAGGCATTTGGAAATTGGGGATGTTGGTGAATTTTTAATAAGTCGCTTTTACTGGTTTATTGGTAACGAAGAGCTTGAAAAGAACTGGCGATGAAATAGTTGACAATTAGTAAGAAGATGCCACAATATCTTATCATGGCGTAGTTAATTTTTCAAGATATCCAATATTTGGCTACAATATATTTATGTAGGAACTGTTTCAGTATCCAACCAATATTGATTATCTGCCATCTGGAGATTAATAACCAAACACCATTGTTATAGCATTCTTTCATCGGAAGAGTGGCTTTAATTCAATCACCAGTCAATTCGGTATTCTTCCCATTATTTTATCGCCGACTGTATGCTACTTCCCATGAATTTAATTTAAAGTAGCTGTAAAATAGAATTAAATCTCGTTTAAAAAAGTCATTAAAAAGAACTAATTTAAGACCTCCTGTATTATTATCGTAACGTTACTGGAAATGAAATTACTATTTGTGAATACCTCTTTGAAAGTTATGTAACTTTTTAGTATTAAACTACATCGTTGGTATCTTTCTCTTCGTGAATTAAATAATACTGCGCGAGGCTTCCGCGTATCGAAAAAATATTCTTCCATCACGGTATTAATTTCGGTAGCTTAATAAAGGCTGTCAGATGGCCGCCAAATTACAGCCTACATATAACAAGCACCCAAGATTGTACACACCGTCCTGCAAGAATGGAAGCTACACGTCGAGGTCTTTCAACCGGGAAACCAGTTACCAATCTCTGTACATTGAAGAAAGTGCACTGTTAAACTCTATATTGGCTCTTCGATTGTTAACGAAAGTGAAAAGAATAGCCTTTTCATGTTTACAACCATCGTAGTATAATTTAGATACATTGGCAGATAAGATGCTAATAAATTAATACGTGAT
>SMLS01071507.1:0-11809 GCA_004785975.1 Popillia japonica | reverse complement strand
TGTGAAGGTAGCTATGTTGGACAAACATCACAATTACTAAAACAAAGACTCAGTCAGCACAGGAGTGACTGCCGAATAGGCAAGAATTCATGTGCATTGTCAGTCCATTACAAAAACACAGGTCACAACTTTGATTTTGATGCAATAAAAATTTTAGACAAAGAAAATAGCTACAAAACCAGATTAATTCTCGAAATGATACATATAAATAAAGAGAAACATGCTATCAATTTTAAAACGGATGTTAATCAACTCAGTACTATATACTCCAATCTTTTGCAATTTTGAGACATTGTCCTAGTTGTCACTTACTTTTAAATAACATTGTATACATCTACTTTTGGGTCTGTGTGTATGCATAACCTTGCATTATTGCTAGATTTTAAAATGTATAGTTTTCATACAAATGGTTTTTTACAATGAAATAAAAAGTAGAAAAATAATTTCAATATTATAAATCAGAATAATATTCCATTTTATGTATCGTCAAGTTAACGTTTAAACGAATTTTAACATGTCAATTGTAAATTAGTAGAATATTCGATGTATTGTGATCAAATTCATTTTAGCCAGTGCGCAACTCTAATTGTAAGTAATTGTTAATGACTCTTTGTGGTTTTCTCTGTTGATTAGATACTTTTTAGCACACTCCTGAAGAAGTTATGAATTCATAACGAAATATAGAGTAGATGAATAATTGAGTGTTTCATTTGACAACAGACCGATTACCTCGATTTACTGTTTTTTTCTCATATCTATATGTATATAGTTTTTCCAGCTAAAAGTGCAGTAACCTTCAGAAGCAACTTAAGCTATTAACTTACCGTATAAGAGTATAATGCTGTACACTTGATCACCGGTTCAGATGGTGTCCTCTCCCTGGATACGCCCTCCGTCCCGATGGTGTCGTCGACGCCCCAATCCACCTGCGTCGGGTCTTCCCAGCCGGCCGTCAGTTGTTCTATCCGCTGTCTCTCTTGTTCTAACATAGCTACAATCAGTATCCGAAAACGATATTATACTTCAAAGATAGAAAGACAACTAGTGCGACAAAACAAGTTGTGCAACGAACATCATGCCAAACACCTTGTGTAAGACAAAGCCGTTGCCTACCCCACTCACCGTCGACCTCTTGGCTGTCGTCCTTATGGCTATCCTCGCGATCCATCCGCTCCATTGGCATCGACGTCTGTTCATCTGCGAAGTCGCTATCGTAGAACGGATCCGAGTTTGCATGGTCCTAAAGCGCGTACAAAAAAAGGAAAATGTAATTGCAATTGAAAGATATTTAAATTCGTTTATGTTGAAATGATCTAATCGATTCTGCATGAATAAAATAACGTATGTTATGAACAATTATTAAAAACCATAATTGCTTTCACATATTTCTTCTAGTTCTAATCTTCGGATAACAGTATGCTCTGATGCCAAAATTATTCGGAAAGAAATCTAGCTATGGTAATTTTCGGCCGTTTATTCAAAAAACGTGAGAACATTTTTGAATAATTGACAAGCTGCTTTTACCTGTGCATTCACTATTCCTTCGAAGTTTTCCTCGTGGGTTAGTGATACTGTATTACTAGACCCAAAAATATTCGTTCTTCAATTTTTGTATTACTACATTTAGGAAGTTCTGTTTTAAATACATGAAGTTAGAAGTATTATGCATGTAATAAAAATTTGTAAACGCCCAATTGCAGACCACGAATACGCGCAGTAGCCTTCAAATCAGCAGAAACATACTATTTTCTACCGAAAAATAAGCATTCAAGCAAAACAGGTACTGCAGTAATCAGGCCACCAATTCAGCTTAAAAACCCGCTGCAACACGTAGGTAACCACAAAAAAATAATTGATGATAGATTAATAAGTCATGGATTTTGTACCGAATATTTGTAATAATAATACTAATATATGATTATTGCCCAACAGGTTACCCCCCACGAAAATATCCTCGAAATAGGCCTCGGCGTTCCTCGTCATATGGTAAACAGGCAATCTCACCAATAAGTTAGTCTTCGGAGTTCGCATGTTGAACCTAGACACATGACGAGATGCCAGTCGGGGAACATTAAAGCATACAGTCGAAAGTAGAGTCGGACAATCAATTCTGCCTGTCACAAGTCTATGCAAGAATTGTGAGCTGTGGATTTTGCGTCGGTGGGTTAGTATATATATCTTATGTGATGTGAGCAACTCATCGTACGATACATACCAAACTGGATAAGTTCCATTTATTTTAAAAGACAAAAATTTTAGGAAGCGGTGATGAATACGTTCAATAGGAAGCTATTCCTGGAAGCTGAAGAACACATGGATTCCATGTGTTTAGCAAAAGCTAAAGTCGGATCAAATGACATGAAGATCCTTAAATTCGTCAACGCCAGTAGGAGTTTGATTGCCGATCGTGTAAGTATAATGGTAGCGATTGGTTTTCCTCGTGAAGGACATAGCGTAACACTTTCCAATGTTAAGCGAAAGATTGTTAGCGATCGACCAACTAGCTAAAATATCAATGTTATGTTGTAATATCTCAGATTCATCGCGATTCGACATACTACAGAATAATTTAACATCATCTGCATATGCCAACGTAGGCACGTAGTCAAGGAGTGCAGAAGGTCATTGATAAAGAGATTGAAAAGCAAAGAGTCGAGGTGAGAACCTTGAAGTACACCGCTAATAGATGTCAAGGTATCTGACTGAAAACCGTTATAAAATACAAAGTTAGGTCTATGCAATAAATATGATTGAATCAATGAACGTAGTTTAGGAGAAAAACCGAAAGTGGTGTCCGTGATCGAGAGCGTCAAAAGCATGTGAAAAATCCGTATAAATTGAGTCCACTCGCTCGCACATACTGAGTAAAGCAGCACAAATTTATGGTAGTAGAGCGTCCAACCCATAAATCCATGTTGGTGAGGTGATGTGTATGGTTTCGTATTATATAAAATATATTGTCTTATACAGGTTTTGCTCCAAGATTTTGGCGAAATTATTTAAAATGAAGATTGGTAGGTAATTCTCGGTTAGCTGTTTGTCACCCTGTAGATTGAATATTAACCGCTTCTATCTTAATATGTATTTTATTATTCAATCGTGTAATTTTCTCAATTTTACAGGAGATGTAACTGTTAAAGTACAGTACGTAAATAAATAAAATTATTCAGCAGAAGCAAACAAATACCCATGAATTGTTTGCACGGTGGTATGATTGGTCGAAATTTAAACTACGCCTCCAATCATTGAAATTTATGTATATGTGCACAACATGGAAAAAGCCAATAAAAAGATTCAAAATACATCAAATAGATTTTTCGAAAATTAATTTAAGAACCTACTTTTTTGAAAAAAAAAATTTCACACACTTCAATCATGTAAGAGTCAAAATCATTTGTAGCCATAAACCTATCAGTTGCCTGTGTGAAAAGCTTACAATACAAATACATACGTAATATATACTTATTTGTTGTAAATGCAAAAAATTGTATATGACCATTTATGACAATTAAATCGTTTAAAACAATAATAAAATATATGACAAGAGGAAACATCAATCTATTAAACAGACTAGTTTATTCACATAACGCGTCTATTACTACCAAATTAAACCGAAGAGACAATAAATTAACTTCTAGTAATTAAATAACTTTCTCTTCCGAGAACCGGTCGAAGGGTATATCTAAAAGAATCAAGTTTCAGACGAAGTCACAAGGGCATCGTCGAACAGACCCAATTTTCGAAATTACGATAATTGCTTTCAACACTTACTCCGGTACCCGAAGCATCTGTTCGCATCGATAGAGAACTGGTAGACCTTTGGATGTCCTGAACGTTCAGGGTTTCCGCTTCCTGCAGCCATTCGTCTACATTAACGCCTCCAGCCCTTAAAGTCTCTATCCGAGCTTCCGCTTTCATCTTTGTAGTTTCCGACCTTCTGATATTTAATTTCATCTCCTCAATTTTCGTTTCTAAATCTGGACCGTTCGGATCGCTGGGATCCACCTAAAATATTAAACGACAAAAAAAATAGATCGTAAATATAAAACATACAAAAACTTTAAAGTACCTACATAGAGACTTATAGAAACGAAGAAAAGTAAAGTAAAGATTAGGTTAATATTGTTATTGTTGTATGTGCAAAACGCAATTTAGCTGCAATTTTGTATACTTTTAAGCTGTATTTGTAGTATGGTTATACAGGATGTCCGCGATATACAAAGCATGCTTTTAAGGGATGATAGCTACAACGATTTAGAAACAAAAACATATAATACACCTTGGGTCTATCTGTAAGCGTAAACGAGAAAAAAAATTATTTCTCATGCCACAAACTTCGACGCATACTGTATACCGGCAGCCGATCAGTGCAGGATTTATCCGACGATTACAGACGTGTGTTCTTGAAAATGGGCAACACATCGAGCCTTTCCTGTAATACATTTTCTCCTGTCTCTCAAAAAAGTCCTTTTTAGGTCCACCAATTTATCACAAATAAAAGAAAAGAACTCAATTTTGTAGTAGCCTTTACGAAAGAGCTTAAAGCGCCATAACATAATTGCAGTAATTACATTGTTTTCATTCAATGCGACTTTCCTGCAACTTAAATTTTCATTTACCGGTCGGAGGCTGCTATTAAATACGCCCTTTTCACTCTAACTTCAACATAACATCGATTTTATTGTCATAACATTATTAAAAAAAACGCAAAGGTACCTTTATTTTTAAACGTATGGCCATTGACTTCGTACTATACAATAGTCTAATGTAGTTCAAGGTCGTATGACCAGATGATGTTTGGCTTGCAACTGTGCTTCTATTGAATACGTGTACAGTACGGTGTAAGAGAAATGACACCACGCTTCAATTTCAAAGTATTAAGTAATTAGTTTTCATCGTTGTTTTCAGTTATTTCCAACCCTAAATATAGATGAGTTTTCTTGTACAGTTTGACCAAATAAGGTTTTTTAGAAATTTTTTTTTCTCGTTTACGCCTACAGACAGACCCAAGGTGTATTATATGTTTTTGTTTCTAAATCGTTGTAGCTATCATCCCTTAAAAGCATGCTTTGTATATCGCGGACACCCTGTGTATTCTCATCTTCTGGTAATTGCAAATATCCTGATGGTTGTTTTGAGCGCAAAGAATGGACAAATAAAGACAGAAAAAAATAACTAGAAAGACTTTTCTTTTTTAAACATTTTTTTAGAAAAATATAAAACAACGATATCTATGTGGTACCTATACTTATTTCAGTAGAATTTAAGTAAAAGACCTGTAATGAAGTTTCGATAAAATGGGACCATTCAACTATTGTTATTCCTAAGACCCAATATAGACATAGGTGGTGAGCGGGGTGCAGAGACTTAAAAACGAACTGTAGATTATCTAACAAACCGAAACTGGATAGTTTTTCAGAAAAATTAACCGTCTCTAAGACAAAAACGTTTTACCCTTGTAGAGGTTAATTGCAGTGAATAAATTTTCTTTTAATTTTCACATCGACGCCAGTGATTATTGAAGCTTTCTGTACAAAAGCATCTAGGCGAAATGAAGCGAAAACTCAAAGACTGGCCAACAGAAAAGAATTCATCCATTTGGAAGATTTACTTTGGAACTGATCCAAGATATTGTCGTATAGAGTTAGCAAGTACAAAAGAAAACTATCGATACTTTTGACATCACACACATTTAATTATTCCGCTGATGTCAGTAAACATCTTCCGATAACTATTTCCTTTATTGAATCTAAAATAGAACATCTACTGTACGTCATGGTAAAGTGGTAGCAATGACATGAAATAAAGATACAGATGGAATTCGTCAGATTACATAATAAAGAATAAGATACATTGTTAATACTACCAAAATGTATGTTTACATCACTTCCAAAAATACTCTAAGTCTGACAGCTTATTTTGAATAAAAATTATGTTCCTGTTTTTACATTTACTTATTTCAGCAAGTAGCACATATACAAAGTTTGAAGTTATGTAAAATATTCATTAGATAATGGCTATCTAATTTGAAACTATGTAATACATATACATAATTGGACACAAGATAAGATATATTACTATAGCGTTAAACATCATTCAATGATTCTACGAATCAGGTTGTAAGATTCTATATATCGACAATCAAATTTAATTTGTACCTTGTAACTATCTTACTGTCCTTATCGGTTTAGGTAAAAATAATCCTGGCCTAAAATTACTTCACAGAAGCATATCAACCAGACATTCAACACAAAAATGCTTTAATTACAAAATGACATAGAACGTATTGACATAGTATTTCAGATTAAATGATTACATTTGAATAAAAACTGATAATGAATTTGTGATTTTGGATATCCAGTGCATCTCCACTTATTGTTAGTTAATAAGCTTTATTCAACGTCTTTCGTATAGCAATAAAATTTTGAAACCAATTAAAATATTGCATTTGTGTGCCTCGATTGTAACTTATAAATAACTTCTAGACATAGTATCTATTAAAAACTGACTTCTCAATATATGTCACAACCATTGAACTGTATGTTATACAATAACTAGAATGGCATGAGACTATACATGTACCAGGCGGGCGTTGAGACAGAAATGCGAGACAAATATAACTGTTAAGTTAGGTGAATCTATCTCGATCTATCACGTTGGGATTAAGAAGTTATCAGAGTGATTCAGTTTTATATTCTAATTTACCTAATAGAAAATATACACACAAACATTGCAATGAAATAACAAAGATGAGTTTCCGTTGCAGTTTTACTTTAAAAAGATCGAATTTCCTAAAAAGGCAGATAGTTGTCATTCACAGAGAGAACTGGCAGCATACCAAGTCAAGCAGATTGAGAAGGGCATGTTTCATAGACGTAGGTGCAGTATTAAAACTTTTAATACCTGATATCTACTCTACACAGTGTGTTTCTATCATATTTCAAAATTTTGTAGACGAAAACTGATAAGCTGTAAGATTCATAAGCATAAACTGTAAAGACTTGTGCTAAAACAATATCATCAACAGATACACCTCCAAGTCGAATAAAACTTTATAATCTTATGTATATGATTACTACTACAATGTGTTAGAAAGAGATGGTAACCCCTAACTACGTCGAGTTGCGTACTTTTAATGAGGCCTCACTTAGCAATTAGATGCTCTCCCAATGATGCGAATATTATATAGAATTTAATGATCACAACAGATTTATTATACTGAACAAAAACAGCAATAATGCAAGCAAAAAACATACATGTGAGTTTTTGTTGGCGCAATTATATTTTTCAGATGGCATCTCTTTGAATTGATTCATATTTTATAATTGACAGTCATTTGACTGACATAATCTTACACTTAATTTTATGCCAGTGACTCGACCACATACTAAACCTAAACTCTTTGTAACTTGTTGATATTATTTACTAAGCGTGCAGTAACTCAATGTTTACTTAGCAAACGTCATAATTCACAATCGCCTACTCTATTGAAACCATGACAACAAATCAAACACGCGTAGTAATTACGCATTTTCTTATTTGTGACACTTCAATTGCAATTAAAAAAAATAGTCAAAGATAAAAGTGGAAATATTGGTATCATTTTAAAGGTAAATAAATACCCTATCGATACTAGATAGAGGGCATTCCATTTAAGAAAAAAGAACTGAAGATATTGATATTCAAATATAATTTTTGGACACCCTGTACAATAAACACACAACATTCCACGCTTATAAGATAAAATGATGCAGGTTTAGACTTTTTGCAAAATTTCATTAAAAATAAATGAAAAATGGTGCGGGAATTAAAGTTTAACTGAAGTAGTGATTTCGGCAAAAAAAATATAAAATAACCTGGCAACGTCGCATTATAAAGCAAAATTATTTTAGGTGTGAACGAAGCATCTGAAAGTACACTCAATTCAATAGAAATAAGTAGGTCATTCAATTTCAAAAAAATTATAATTACGTGGTACGCTTTTTTGGGACACCCTGTATAACTCAAATCAATTTTAAATTGTGCTTCTTTTATCCTCTTTAACATACCGTCAATCAAAATTTCTATTGCTTTAATGATTCAATCAAAGATCGGAGTTTTGATTGGACACCCTGTATACAATAAACCCAATAGCATATTAATCGCATTACATATTTAAAAAAAAACAAAAACCAGCCTTATAGAAGATTAAAAGTTGTGGTCGCGATTTTGTAAATACACAGTGGTCTCGTAGGTGAGAAAAAAAACTTGTGACCAATTATGCATCCAGTGAATGTGCAAATTTAGTAAATTCGTCATATTTTTAGTAATTCTCAAGTGATACATACATGTGTATAATCAATGAACACATAGCTGCAACACCAGCGCAAGCTCATCAAAAAGCACACCTTTATGATATAATGACAAAAATAATTCAGTTTTCCGTAAATACATATGCATAATTAAAAATATCCACAAACACACAATAAAATACCTCGTCTGTTAATCGTACACACCGAATCCGTAAAGTAAACAAATGAATGAACCCGATACTAACACGTATTTATCGAGTTATTTTTATAAGTCAAGGTAATAAGTAATAAATCGCAAATTCGTGAATCTGAACAACGAAAATAAACCGTTTTGGTACGGAGTAATTGAAATCATGGAACATTGGCTAATTAAGAACACGTGATTTGTCTAAAAATATCCTAAATAAATACAGCAATACTATCTCTACGTGTATTACTAAACAAAAATTAGCTATATGTGGTATACAATTCGATTTTGCACTTATTTACGCTAATGTTTCTGTTTAATTTGATTTTTTAAAATAATTTCTAAACCAGTAAATTTAAAGGACCCATAAGATATTTATAATTACTGTGACAGAAAATTAATTTATATAAAATTAGAAACTCATTTATTACGAAATTAGCGTCTCACTATTGTGGGGGCTTCCGGATTTTGATCGCAGTAGTATAAATACATACAATAAAAAAGTCTAAAAATAAAAATGAATAGGTAAATTCATCGACGGATCCCTAAGGAAACCCCGAAAACTATCAACAAACAAACAACTATTGTACTCCACTAAGTCCACGGTGTCACGAATCGCATTGGTAGAACAACTCCATAAATAAAACATCTTCCAACCCCCAATAAAATTTCTCAAATTGTTCCGTCCCTCAAGAACACTTCGCCATGGTTTTCTTAAAAGGTATCTATATAATTCCATGTAATTGTAGATCGGTATATGTACAGGAGTGAAACTGGAGCTTCATTCAAACTAGACCTAAAGAACATCAGAAATACGGTGTGAAACAGTCTTTGGCACACTTTGCATTAGCAGAACATTTTCGTAACGCGCGTCTTCATGACAAGAAAGTCACCGTTTGGTACTGTTTTGCAGATGATTTTAACATTGGTTTGTATTTCTACGAGGAAATTCAGAATGGAGAAGCCGTAGGTACCTGTAAGTGTAAGCGGTGAGCGATACTTGCTAATATTAACAGATTATGTTATTCCACAGCTGCAAAACGAGCACCGTGGAATTTAAAACAACATTTTTATGCAGAATGGAGCACTCCCGGACATTTTCTCACCAATCAAAGAATTGTGAATTAAGCTTTTTCAAAATCGTGTGTTAAGCAGACATTTCGCTATTTCATGGCCACCAAGATCACCTGATCTACCCAGCAGATTACTGGCTGTGGGTTTATTTTAAAAAAATCACTGTTTAGAAGACGACCAACAACGCTAGAAGAATTAAAAGTCAATATTACAGAGCAAATTGGTGCAATTCAACCAGAAATGTTACGGATTGCTGCTTCCAGTGTGAAGGACAGGTTGGTACCCTTTCAAAATGGAAGACAAATTGAGGAATTGAACTAGTTTTGAGCATACTAAATCCCATTTCTTAAACAATTATATTTTATTTATTTTTTGTAATTAACTAATTTGTTAAAAAGTTGTAATAATATAAATATCAGGCTGATTCATTTACGATCCTCACCATTGCGATCTCGCTTATTATTGAAGATAAACAGTAGGTTTACATTTGGCAAAGTTGCTAAATTTTGTGGTTAGTATGATCCCGAAAAGAAAGTAGACATAGAACAAATAAGATTTTTGAAAAGACGGAAAGCTCTCATTTTCTTATTTTGCTTGTAGCACTTTTATTTGGTCTTGGAGAGAAAAACTTAAGACACATTCTCACTTCACACTTTTCCTCCTCTATCTAATGGTTTACTTAAAATTTTTATATGACGTTTTGTTTTCTTTGGATCATCATCAAATTTGCTATTCTTATGGGCGCCATATTGGATTTTGACACAGCTAGAAAGATTTTCTTTTTTCTGATTTCAACCATGTGTCATATGTTGAAAACAAATTTTGATATTGCGTGTTAATTGAAAATGGTACGATATGTTTGTCGTTGTTCAGGATACAATTGTAAATATCTTGTACTCGCTATTGTTGTATTTCGGGTTGATTGATAAAAAATACATTACATATCTCGTACGCCATTTTTTGCGTTACTAACGCAACGATAATTGTTCGTAATTCCATGGCTATCTTATTTAACATCGATTTTCATTTACGCGATACACAATTTTAAGTGATTTTATAGTTCGAAATTTCATAGCTACCTACCTTATTTAATCTCAAATCAGATTTTTCGGCAATTAACACACAATATCAAACTTTGTTATCAACATATATGACACATGGTTGAAATGAGAAAAAGAAAATCTTTCTAGCTGTGTCAAAGTCCAATATGGCACCCATAAGAAATGTCAAAGTTGATGATGACCCAAAGAAAACGAACCGTCGTATAAAAATTTTAAGTACACCATTAGATAGAGAAGCAAAAGTGGCCTTGAGAATGTTTAGTTTTTCTCTCCAAGCCTGTATACATATTTGGAGCAAACTCTTTGTGATACAAATTAGTAACTGCAAAATTCGCAATTATAAAATATTTCTACAGCCTGTTTTAAGTAAAACTAATTCATAAATAAATATTTCCTTGTTTAATAAGAAAATGGAAAACCAAAACAAGCAGTTCTACCATTATTTTTATTATTGGTATAAATATCAATACTATTATTCTAAAATGTCTACTTTTGCTTACCTTTTGACCTGATTCTCTCATAGCGCTGTAATTCTGTAACTTTCGAAAACATTCCTTGATATTGTTATTCTCCCTAGCTATTTTATTGGCTAGCCTCCTCGCCTCTTTACTGAGTGTAGCAGCTGCTGATTCGTGATCAGCCGTCACCACCGTAACGGGATCGTTATCGCACGCTTCGAAATCGTACTGAATATGCTGTTTGAGCACCGGATAGAATAGATAGCAGCACTGCAAGTTGTATTCTCTGGTTAACTGTTTTGCCTGATCTCTGATCGTACTGAACGAATTCTGCATGGCGGAGCATGTGAGCAATTCCGTACGACCCATCAGTGTCAGGTACTCGGCGACCCTTTCGTAAACGTTATTTTCCATTGTGGTCATCGCCATTTGCAGATCGACAAGGAAATATCTCGTTTGGTGAGCATTAGCAGCCGCCAAGCATAGTAAATAATCATTCCGAGCTCCCGTCGACTTTTCCTCCAATTGTTCCCGCTTCGACGACACCTTGGCGCTGTTTTTCTGTAACGATGTGATTGATTGAAAAAACGAACCTTTTTTCTTTTTCAATCTGAAAATGGATTAAATGATTCACGTTAGCAAGTTTATGAAGAACGATGTAATGTTACTTAAGCATTATTAAATTTTGATTTCATACTCGTAATTAGACCTATAAAGTCTACTTTTTATTTATGATGT
>ML219137.1:12557-24215 GCA_004785975.1 Popillia japonica | reverse complement strand
TTTATGGTGAAGGAAGGTCGTGGCAGCTACACGTTCTACTCCTTCGAAGTGATTTCGTTGAGGAAGGCTCCCAAGAAGGTTTTGATGACTTACAAATTGATGAAGTATGAAACCGACAAGCCTGTTAAAGAAGAAAATATGGGCAAACCATTCCACGAGCAGAAGAGCTGGTTGGACATTCATCAATTCCCATGGTCTAGGATGAAAGATGAAACAGCCAGCGGTAGACCACGAGGCAAACGCGATTGCAAATGGCACAATTGGGACGTGGAGTACACTTCCGATTTGTACTCGTTAGTTGGAACCCTACACCAGACCTCACGTAAATTCCCAATTGAAAATCGCGGGAAACAAACTCTAGCTAACTTAGTCGTAGCTATAGCTATGACTAATATTTACGAGTTAAGCGAATGGAACTCCGCCATATTAGATTCCGTCCTAGCTAACGGCGATCACTACTTTACGGAATGCATCAAAGATATTAAGGAGCCAAATTATGAGTTAGCTATGGATGATTTGATAGAAGCTTGCAGCATATTCCCTTACACATTTAAAGTGGCCTACACGCCAGCCATAGAGGGCACCATGTTCATGACTAACGTGAAGAAATTTAATCTGTACAAAGCGTTGAGGTACTTCTTCGAGAATTATGAAAGTAGGTGTGGGATAATAATCGCCCTTAAAGGCGAACACAAGCGTTTGGCGGCTTTTGGGAAGACTCAGGAAAATGAGTATTTCATGTACGATTGCCAAAGTATGGGTCCTCCAATGTTCTTCGAGCGCGAAGGCGTGGCTTATATTTTACGATGTATAACTCTTGCGAGGTTGCTGCACGTTTTAATTTTGATTTTAAAAGGTGGTGATTTTTATATTTATGATGTGGAGACCTACGATTTTGAACCAATCAGTTAATTACAATTTTGTTAATGTTAGATTTTTTGGAGTATTGGATTTTTGCGTCAATTAAAAAGCGATTGCTAATTTGTTTGTTTGTTTTTTTTAATTGCGTTGGTGGTAATGCGTAAACAACTCGTAGTTGCCACTTAAGTAAGTAATTAATTCAGTCTGATTTATGTTAGACAAAGATATGTACTTTATTCTCTATTGGTAATTTATAATTTGTAATAAAAAGGTAGTTAGCTCTGTAATAAAATTGCTGATAATTATTGGTTGTCGTACAAGGATGCCGATAGCTGTATAGAGGAGTTAGAAAAAATTTAAATACCCGTGGCAGAATAATTAATTAGGTATACGTAATTTCTTAACTAGTGGTATTATTTTAGAATTATTTTTGTAAAATTATTCACGTGAATTCATCTCCACCTGAACGTAGCCGCAGAAACATTGCCGAAGAAGCTATGAAGAAGCAATGCCAGCGAATCCACTGTCCTCACTATAATTTACTTTGTAGCATCCTAAAACTGCTTCTGAACACAAACTCAACTCAAATGTTTCGCATTTTCCAGAAATAAACAAGCTTTAACTATGGCGACCGTAGCTTTAGTCTACTCACGAATTCCTCACCTTCAACTTGGAGGAGGAAAACTTTGGATAAAATCATGATAATTGGAAATCAGCTGTATGTCGAGATCGTAAAGCACGAGAATATCGTCGAGATCGCTTTGGAAAATCTGCCAGCAATTTTCACTATAGGCCCTTATATCGTTGAGATATATATTTACGCAAATTTACACGCCGATACCATGTTTAAAAAAGGGCATTGCGCTTTTATGGAGATCTTAAGGGAGTTTTTCGAAAAGAATAATAATGCTATAGTGCAAATTGGGAAAAGTATCTTAGCTATCTGGCACCAACGCAATATGTACTATTGCTTCGATCCATATTCTAGAAATTCGGAGGCTCTTAAATGCAGGAATGGCTCAGCTTGCGTTTCGATGAATTCAAACGTCGAAACTCTAGTCGAAACAGTGATTACTAATTTCGAGGAACCAGACGTTATTTTCTACCTTCACGCTTTGAAAGTTGTCAAAATTCATAGAGATCCAGCGATGGGTCGATTGTTTCCCAAATCCATGACGCTGAACGAGGTGCCTATAGAGAATTTTAAGAGGCTGAAATTAAGGAGGAGCAAGAAGAAGGCCTTGGAGAAGCCGATCAGAACGAGTTTCACCGAATATGCGTTGAAGAAGTTGTTGGCGTGGGAATCTCCTGTACCTTCGCTGATTGATATCGGATCCAATGTTGGTAGTTTTAATTGCTCGTATTTGCCACCGTTCATGCAGAAGATGCCCCCTAAAGAAGTCATCAAGACTAGATTGAATGAGTTGTGTGACGTTGCCGATTTGGATTCGCCTACACTTTCAGAAACTCAGGTAATTTCTTGGTTTGTTGTGTTTCGGAATTATTTGACTCGTCGTGCAATTGCTGAGGAAACTGTAGGTGATAAAATTCATAATGGCCAACACACAAGCGTAGAAAATTGATTAAGAGATTTTTCCGCTGACGTGCCCATCATCTCATTCTCCTAATCTTCAATTTCATCAAAAAGTGCGTCTAATCTGAGAAGATGGTCTCTTGGCCAAAATCAGGGTCATTATTCGAATGTTCAAGGGTTCAATCACCAAACTTCCAACACAGTCTTTTATCTACGGGTTTCAGTTATTGGTCCAATACACATTTGAAAAGATGCTGGCCCAAATCTTTATGGCAAAATCCCGGTTTGTTGTGATTATAGTAATATTGAGAAATTTGATATTTCGTATTTTCACGACTGCAGCGGGTGAAGCCCATACATGCTCCAGATCATCACCATTGCCATCGAAACCATGGCTTCAAACAGACACTTCCTTAGATCTAATCCAGCATATTTATCACACAGTATCTGTGTTGTTCAGGCTTCAAATCTTCAACCCAAAACTTATTGGCTTGAACTGCTTCCATTTGTGATGATCCAAATTTTGTCCACTAAATTATACCTATCACCACTTCGATTATAGAGCTCCCCAACTAGACCAACGCCCCTGAAAAACGAAGAGGAAATAACACTAATGGATCTAGATTCGTTCGATTTAACCCAAGAAGAAATAGAATTACAAGACGACGTCGAAGGAGAATCTGATTATTCCGCAGAAGGCCAGAGTAAAATCCTGATGGTTGGTGAAGATTACGAAGTTGAAGAAGGTGAAGAAGATTATTACTTCGATAAAAGTATTTATTCTCAAGTGAAGTCATCTTCACTTGAAAGTAGCCACAGATACATTACTGAAGAAGTAATATAATGCCTCGATTAATATTTCTTCAGATTTAATGCTATGATATTCCTTTTTAGGTTAAGATCAATATATCCTACTGCTATAAAATCGTTCCCGCTTTGAAGCATACTCTTAAATCTCATAAAGAATCCGAAAAAGCGTTCTTTATCAACGTCGATTTGCAAAACATCGAATTGCGCAGGCAGACCTATTTTGGCACAAAGTGGGACGATAATGGAATGCAGATTATCGAGGGCACTAAGAAGCTGTGCGATTTTGGCGAGGAAATGGCCGATATGAGTTGTTACGTGTGTATTATGGCGGCAGCGTTTGCTCAAGAGGAGTCGTTGTACAGGTGAACTAAAAAGAGCGTTGATTTCGTTCTAAAATCCGGTGTGGAATTGTATCAATCCTATGAGGTGCCCTATACTAGAGTTGAAGATTTCCATTTGCAGTTCCATAAGTATAAAATGGATGTGATATTGGATACGTATATTGCGGAGAAGGTTTTGCAAACGTAAGTGGTGTATCATCTTCCTTGGCTAATGATTGGCTGCAATTCCATCATCACTATCTTCATCTTCTCATCACCTTTTGATGATTTTGCGTAGGTCCTCAATTATTCTGAAGGAATCCATACCAGAACCGACTTGACTTCATTTTTGTACTTTAATTTTCAGATATAAGACCAACGTTGAAGCTATAGAAGCTCTCTTAACAAACTACGTCTTTACAAACAGAGATTGCGCTTGTCTCTTCGTAAACGAATACAGTTTTACAATGTTCATAAAACGTAATGTCCACTACCTATACGAACCGTCCCCAAATATCGTCGCATGCATCATCAGATTCAAACAATTACAAGATTTAATTACCTACCAGAATGCTGGATAACAGAGGAAAGCATTTTGCAAGGAATACCTCAGAATAATCTTGCCCAAACCAATTATCGTAATTCGGGATCGTAAAATCAAAGAAAAGCAACCGTCTGTAATCAGTCCTTCTGGGAATTTAATAGAACCGGAATTAAGGCAACCTGAGAAATTAGCGAAACCAAATAATTTCATTGAATTGATGTTGTAAACGACATCCTTCAGTGCGATGTTGAGATGTTCAAGAATTCCAGTAAAAGTATGCGCTTAAATACCTGCTATCGCTATTAGGTATTTATTAACTCTTTATTTTGTCCATTTACGTCAAGACGGCAATATGATGTGATAAAATTTCGTCTTAAAGTGAATCCATTAAGTCGCTGGTAAAGCGCCAATATTTTACCACCACATAACTTTGTATTACTTATTGATATCATAGTAATCATCTTACCTGGATTTATACAGGCTTTTCAAAGATTCTTCATATACAAGTAGGTGCAAAAGTTAACTAACGCTTATATATACCATGAGAAACACACTGTAAATGTAACAGAAAGAAATGCAGCATTTTCATCGAACGCATATGTATCACAAACATATCACAAGATCTGAGAGACATAATGCGAATTTGACATAAACAAACACACTCAAGTAATATGGCCGCCAGAATGTCTGCGTTTTGAAAATTTTTATTTCACCCTTAATGGTACGTTCAAGCCACAATACAATGTCAAGCTTGAACTGTATGTAAATATGACCCTACATTAACACTTGAAACATAACCTCAATATAGGCTCATTTCTTGTATGTTGCTCTAATTGGCTTGGCACCTGTTTTGTCAGCATATACATATGTAGTTGTGGTGTTCAAATCACTTTCCATTTCGTAAAATCAACGCAGTTATTATTACAACATACTTACCAATAAGGTTTCAGTAATTTTCTAGCATTAATTGCAGAACTATCCAAATTATGACGATCATACAAGTCGTTAAATAAAATGAATATTACCTGATATATTGGTATTCGCCAATCATCAATTTTAATTCTCTGAAATCACAACCACAGATCATTGCACATATCCTTTGACGTATGTATGTTTGTACTATAGCACCTAACGTTCATTAGCAAAAAATGCTTATAGATGATTGCTTTATTCGATGTATTGTTGATACCGTTGCAAAATTTAACAAAAAAAAGATGATGGAATAACGTTAACGATGAATACTTTATTTTTCCTAATCAAGTATGTAATTATCTACATTATTCATAATTAGAGATTGACGTATCCAATAAATATTGGTAATATTACTGGTATGATCAAGACGATGTACCATAATTAAGATTCGTTCCATTCGTTTGGCGAACAATAAATAATTTCGCACAACTCTTTAACATTTTTTGTTACACGTTAATGGTTTTGCCGAAAAAGAGAATAGAAAATCCCAGTTACGTGCACGTCCTCGTCGATTCATTAAAAAATATATTGAGCATATTTTTTGGCAGCGATTTAAATTAAGTTCTCAATTAATAAACATGCAACAAAATATATTTTTTATTAGTTTAGCAAATGATTGTAGTTTACGTGGTAGTTTTATAAAACTATACGACTTTTGTGTCTACTCAATGAACCTGAAAACCTGTTCCATAGAACATATTTGTCATATTTGTTTTTAATACCAACCTTATTTACGTTTAATTTGCTGATTCGAGATTCTACTGTATCACAATATAATTATCTGAAACCGAATTTATATAATTTTCCCGTTAAAACTGTCACGTATAGAGTGCAACTACCTAAAGTATTAAGTGTTTACAAACAAATGCAAATATATACCTACATTTAAACGTAACAGAAGAAAATATTATATTTGTTATCATTAAGTTAATTACTTTATTTATGTATGTATGCATGTACTACATAGCCTTGCATTTCAAGCAAGCAACGCAACCACAAAAAATCCCATACTATCAATAATAACATAAAGATATATATAAGATCGATATAAATGACGCATGGTCTTCTCAACTCAACTGTATAATAATTAATTACCAGTTTATCGGCTTTTTTCACCCAAGTTATTTACGTATATTTAACCATGTTTAACACCTACATATTATTTACGATAGTGTTGTATTTTTGAATGCGTTAGCAGACGCATACAATGACGCCTTTCGTAAATTTTTTATTCACTCTTACGGTTGAATCTTCCGATTCTGACCAATTAGCATTGATGTCATCTATTAATGTGTTGATATCCTCAGGATACGAGTACTGAAAAGTGATTTCTTGGTACAAATTTTTTAGGAGATACATCAAATAAAAATCAGAATAAAAATTTATTAGGAACGAAATCGTTTTAGGAACCTTTCACTTCACGTGGTAGTTGTACACAGATAATTCATGCAGAATTATGCATACATACTGATTTAGATGTTTTGCTAAAAATAGATGTCAGAAATTGGATATTAACGAATGATGTAACATTAGATCTTTTGACACAATCATTAATATTATCTCAGATATAGTGAACAAATTCTTCAGTATCCGAACCTACAATGCGACCAACAAAGATTGAATCATGCCAAGTTTGATAATATGGTAAAACAAATTATCCATAGGCGTAGGAATAATCATCGTAATCTCTTCTCATTGTCATTGACTAATACACTACTTGACAGCTGCAACAAATTCAAACGCATTATGGGTAAAGGTCTAATTAGAACATAGTTTTGATAAAATTAGAAACTAATATAGAACCAGCAAATTTGAAATATGACCTAGTTTTGACATTCAAAATGCCAAATATAAAGCTTGACATTTAAATATCAAATATGGCGGAGTAAACTTTCAAGTCGTTCAATACACTCGAATTTTACATTCAAATGTCAAATCTGATTGAGTTCCGCCCAAATTTATAATTATATTTCACTTTTGTAACGAAAATAGTGAGTTTCAACGTTAGACGTTGGGAGATCAATCATAGCTAACAGCCTACTGTCCAAATAACGCAGTCGAGGTAAAAAATTGGATACCGTAGAATATACCTATTTCGCTCATAGTAGTGTAAAATGCTAATAGATAGCGCTTTGAACTTTCCAGCCATACCACAAAAACTGTCTACATTTAACTGGATGTTTGTAGTAATAAAGCGATTTGCTTATGAACTGGTACGCACACATTTAAAATAGCTACAGAAATATATTCTTTTTCGGATATTTTTAAAATCCGTATTATTACATAGTATAGCGTTGGCCAACACCCATTAATAACACATAAACACAAATAAAATAATTATTGTATTTCTCCTAATTTAGCTGATTTTAATAATAGGGTACAAATTAATTCTAGAACCATAAGAAAAATTATTTATCAAAGCAGCTATTAGACAGGAATCTATATTCACCTTAAGTTTGTTTCGTTAAAAAAGCCTGATTTTGTTCTAGTATTAATTAACACACAGTAAACAAATAATAATTCGTTTCAAATAATAAGGAAGGTAAGCAAAAAGAGAATCAAACTAAAAACAAATGAATACAATTTTATTGTGTAGTTTCATATGAAACTCAAACAATACGAAAATCCTTACTCATACAATTTTTTAATGGCATAAATACTTCGAAATATAGAGAAGTTCTATGCGCTTGTGATTTAACTATATGTATGTTAAAATCGCATTAACGAATTATCGATTTAAGAATATATAAATGATCCTTTGCATTAAATATAATTGTGTAGTTGCATATGAAACTTAAATTATACAAAAATCCTTACTCATACAATTTTTAATTACATTAATACTTAGGAATATAGTGAAAATGTATGCGATAGCGATTTAACCATATTTATTTATTTCAAAACATGATAAGATCGCATTACAAAATTATCAATTTAGGAATATATAAATGATCCCTTGCATTAAATATAATTGTGTAGTTGCATATAAAACTCAAATTATACAAAAATCCTTAGTCATACCATTTTTAATTTCCTTAATACTTAGAAATATAGTGAAAATGTATGCGATAGCGATTTAACCATATTTATTTGTTTCAAAACAGGATAAGATCGCATTACAAAATTATCAATTTAGAAATATATAAATGATCTCTTGCATTAAATATAATTGTGTAGTTGCATATGAAACTTAAATTATACAAAAATCCTTACTTATACCATTTTTAATTTCCTTAATACTTATAAATATAGTGAAAATGTAGGCGATAGCGATTTAACCATATTTATTTATTTCTAAACATGATAAGATCGCATTACAAAATTATAAATTTAGGAATATATGTATAAATGATCCCTTGCATTAAATATAATTGTGTAGTTGCATATGAAACTCAAATTATACAAAAATCCTTACTCATACCATTTTTAATTTCCTTAATACTTAGAAATATAGTGAAAATGTAGGCGATAGCGATTTAACCATATTTATTTATTTCTAAATATGATAAAATCGCATTACAAAAGTATCAATTTAGAAATATATAAATAATCCTTTGCATTAAGCATAATTGTGTAGTTGCATATGAAACTCGATTTGATACAAAAATATATTGTATCTATATATAGTAATTTACATATAGTTGACCATATCATTACTGCTTCGCATTCGGATATCGCTGTAAAGCATACTTTTATCGAGTTTTACGGCAGTTTGAGTCGATTCTAAATCAACCCAAGTCACCTCAATTCTAGCACCGAATTTTGAGAGTAATCTATCTATCCGTTGAAATTATATCTTTGTATGCTCAACAAAGTGCGACAACTGTGACATCTTCAGATTGCCACAATAGTTTTGTCACAATTTATACTCTCACATTTAAATGTAAATTGTAGGTAATTGTCAAAAAAGTCTAATAAAAGATTTCTGACGGTGGTAATCTTTGACAAGCATTTTGACATTGAGACAATTTACATAACTAAAATTTTCGTGCTTTCTACAGAAATGGCATTCGTATCAATGTCAACATTATCTGAATTAATACTAATATACAGTATTACAAAATGTCCAATATGGTCGCCGAGCATGACGATTAAATGTCAAATGTAGGTAAATGTCAAAAAACTGTCTAATACTCTGTGACATACATATATCGTATGTACGATCATTTGTGACATGTTTCAATCTTAAAAAATTGAAAAGTTTAGCCGACGGCCCCGCTATAAAACAATACGTTTACCAATTAATATAAATTGAATTTATGCATAGCGTTATTGAATTTTTTTTTCAATGTTTACGTCAATTTATCGACTGATTTTTTTCGATATAAAAATAATAATTGCATCCAAATTAACCAATGACGCTTTTCGATACTTTTTATGTAAACACATATTATAACTCTTTCTAAAATATGCGAAGGTTAAAATATTAAAGTTGACAACGGAAAGTACAAATTGTAATATCAATTTACGGATTTAATTTAAATATTTGCTATTCTTAAAGATGCTTTCTCAGTATCTTCACGCACGTAAATCTAGCTATGATAAAATGACTAATAATCGTGCCATTGTGACATTAGGACAGAATTACAATACGAAGAAACCATGTAAATTAAAAGAAAATATTGCGACAAATGCTATTTTAACGAACTTGATGACCTAGAGATGTGGGTATAATTTAATCCAATTAAATTACTACATATATTTGGGGTTTGAACATATTTAAGATTTCTCAATTTTTTAAGATGGATTTCTTAGATATGTCGGTACTCCATTTAATGCTGGATATGAACAACCAACAAACCAGATTTTAATTATAATAATAAACAAACTAGAAAAAGTAGCTTGTTTTGGTAGAGCTTCATAAACACTTTTACTGAATAAATTTTAATATTTATTTACTGCTACGAGTAGATTATTATGTCAATATGTATATAAGAAAAAAAAGAGATAAGTGTGTCTAATTAGATTATAAATAAAGATATACGTAAATCAGATAGAGTGTCACAACATTAATGTCTCGGACCGTTTAAATTGATGCAAATAAGATTCGCAAATCGTAAATCTTTTTTTTTTTTTGGGAAATTAAATTTGTAACCCTAACGATCATTACAACAAATATGGTAATATTTGTATAACTTAAAGATATCCATTTATATTAATTAATGTTAATTTAACTACTTTTTCTCGTTTATCATCGTCATATTTTTTTTTTGTTTTTTTTTTTTTGGTATTGGCAATAATGTTATAACAAGAGTACGTCAAACAGATATACCGATATAAATGCGTGGCCCAAATCTTCCATGAAGATGATTATATACATATATGCCTGCATGTCAGTTTTAACATTTTTTCCTTGAGTGCATCTGAACGAAAACATTCGCGAACTGACCCTATCTGACGTCACGGTCATATGAATATTCATAATCTCTTTTTTTCTTCTTCTGAATCTGCAATGGAATATTCTTTACCTGAAACACATACATATATGTATGTCTTTATATTGACAAGGCTACTAAATGAGATATTGGACGAGTAAAAGAAGACACACTAGCGTTCTTATTTTTGTTGGAGAACTCGAAAGTTTTCTTGAAGCAAAAGTACCGTCCGTTTGTTTACGTCAAACTATATTGCTCGGTTTCTCAAACGTCAAACAGCAGTTATCTGTTTGGTATCGGGCAATTTAACAAAAACTGCCTTTGTTAAATCGCCAGATACTGAGCAGATAACTGCTGCTTCACGTTTCAGAAACCGGGCATATGAGTGGTAGTGTGCACTGGTGGTTTAACTAAATGTTTGTAGTAATAAAGCGATTTGCTTATGAACTGGTACGCATACATTTAAAATAGCTACAGAAATATATTCTTTTTCAGATACTTTTAATATCTGTATTATTACATAGTATATTGTTTGCCAACACCCATTAATAACACATAAACACAAATAAAATAATTATTGTATTTCTCCTAACTTAGCTGATTTTAATAATGGGGTACAAATTAATTCTAGAACCATAAGAAAAAATATTTATCAAAGCAGTTTTTAGACAGGAATCTATGTTCACCTTAAGTTTGTTTCCTTAAAAAGCCTGATTTTATTCTAGTATTAATTAACACATACTAAACAAATAATAATTTATTTCAAATAATAAGGAAGGTAAGCAAAAAGACAGTCAAACTAAAAATAAATGAATACAATTTTATTGTGTAGTTTCATAAGAAACTCAAACAATACTAAAATCCTTACTCATACAATTTTTTAATGGCATAAATACTTCGAAATATAGAGAAATTGTATGCGCTTGTGATTTAACTATATGTATGTTAAAATCGCATTAACGAATTATCGATTTAAGAATATATAAATGATCCCTTGCATTAAATATAATTGTGTAGTTGCATATGAAACTCAAATTATACAAAAATCCTTACTCATACAATTTTTAATTACATTAATACTTAGAAATATAGTGATAATGTATGCGATAGCGATTTAACCATATTTATTTATTTCTAAACATGATAAGATCACATTACAAAATTATCAATGTAGGAATATATAAATGATCCCTTACATTAAATATAATTGTGTAGTTGCATATGAAACTCAAATTATACTAA
>ML219137.1:0-12547 GCA_004785975.1 Popillia japonica | reverse complement strand
CTCAAATTATACTAAAATCCTTACTCATACAATTTTTAATTACATTAATACTTAGAAATATAGTGAAAATGTAGGCGATAGCGATTTAACCATATTTATTTATTTCTAAACATGATAAGATCGCATTACAAAATTATCAATTTAGAAATATATAAATAATCCTTTGCATTAAGCATAATTGTGTTGTTGCATATGAAACTCGATTTGATACAAAAATATATTGCTTCTATAAATAGTTATTTCCATATAGTTGACCATATCATTACTGCTTCGCATTCGGATATCGCTGTAAAGCATACTTTTATCGAGTTTTATGACAGTTTGACTCGATTCTAAATCAAACCACTGTACATATGTACATACATACAGAAAAAAATGGATTTTTACGTTGCAATTTAGAACTTATAATTAATTGCATATAATACTAAGCTAAAATCTGCATAAAAAATATATGTACAATACTAAGATAATAAGTAATTATTAAATAATAACTGCTATGGCCAATAATATCTCAGGCTGCGGTTACACGATACTACTTTAATTTCGGGACTGTACAATTTACGTTAGCATGACTGCATTTATTTCCATAATTAGGACAACCCAAACAATTAAGGTCAAATCATACGATTCGATGTATAGATCCTTGTAAATAAATTCGCGTGATTAATTATTAACAAAAACTATCTAATAATAATGCTGAATTGCAATTCCAATCAGTTCTCAAAGATCTATCTAATTGACACAAAAAAGCAGGATAAAAAAATGTTGGAGGAACGATTTGTGTTGTCAAACAATAAGCACAATAGTGGTATTTTAATCTACGCAAAATCATCATTATCTATGTATGTATTATACGAGTGTAACTACAAAATTTGACTAATCATCTTCTACGAAATTGACTACGTAGGTAAAACGTTTGGTGGTGACCATAATTGGGGGTAATTATTTTGTATTGAATATAGCCTGCCAACAAAAAGACTTACAACTGGTTGGTTGCTGGTCATGTTTACACTGCCAAAATTTAATATTTTAGCGACGTCATATTGTAGACACAGCTGATTGAGTAAATACATATTTCGTTAAATATTTGTGTAGGAATTGAGTTATTCTTTATTTCTACATATTTCTCTCCATTTAGATTTATCTCTCGCAAGTTTTCTTATGTCCTTCCACGCGATGCCCCTCTTCTCTGCTTCCTATCTTACTCTCTCCTCTCATGTTTTTCTCGGCCTTCCTCCCGGATTTCTTCCGTGTACTTTTGTTTCCATAATTTTTTTGTCATTCTGTCGTCTTTCATTCGGATCACATGCCCTATCCATTTTAGTTGATTTTCCCCTATCGTTTCTAGCACCGGCTCAATTTTCAGTTCTTCTCTAAACACATCATTTCTTATTCTGTCTCTCCTATCTTTGCCCTGTATCTTTCTCAGAAGTCTCATATCTACGGCATTTATTCTAGATCTGTACTTTTTTGTTAACGTCCAAGATTCGCTGCTATACAGTATTACTGGTCTTACAATTTTCTTTATCGCTTCGGTTTTTATTTCTTTTCCTATTTCTTGTTTTCCCAGGAATGATATCTTCAGGGAATTAAACATTTTTCCTACTTTTTTCACTCAGTTCTTTGTCCAGTTTCGCATTCTCTTCGATAAACGTTCCCAAATATTTGTATCCCTCTACTTGTTCTGTATTTTCTCCATTCAGATGTATCTCGTGTCTTCTTTCTTCTTTTGCTATGATCATCCTTTTTGTTTTCTTTATATTAATTTTCATGTTTATTTTGTGTGGTGCATCGTTCAATATCTCTACGTTATATTGAAGGGCCTCTTTTGATTCCATCTTCCATCTTCCATTGTCCAATTTTTAATTTCTTCATCTTACTTTTAGCTTCTGTTATTGCTTCATCCATCACTACTGTGAACAGCAGGGGGCTCAAACTACATCCCTGCCTGACGCCTACTTTTGTTGTAAATATTTTGGAGTGTTCGTTATTTATTCTGACCACATTTGAGTTATTCTTATACATTTCTTTTATCACCTCCACTGTTTCCATATCTACACCTCTCTTTGTTAAAGTTTTCTATATATGTATCTTCCCTCCTTACTCTATCGAAAGCCTTTTCTAAGTCGATGAAGCATATATGTATTTCTCTATTTTTATTGATTATTTTCTCAGTTACTTGCCGAATTGTCAAGATTTGATCTAGTGTGCTTCTCTCTTGTCTAAAACCACACCGTGTATGATCTACCGTGTTATCCAGCTTCTTCCTCAATCTGTCCTCAATCACCTTTGCTAATAGTTTTCCGGGGATGTTGGATAGGGTTGTACCTCTATAATTTCTACATTCTCTTTTATCCCCGCTCTTATATATTTGTAGAATGATCCCGGTTTTCCAGTCTGTTGGTACCTTCCTGTTTTTAATTGCCATATTCATTATTTCCCGATGTTCGTTGGTTCCCTCTACCGGCAAATATCGAATCATTTCAGAAGTAATGTTGTCGATCCCTGCAGCTGAGCCTAATTTCATTTTATCTATGGCTTCTCTAAGTTCCTCCTCTGTTATTTCGTGAATATCCTGTGTGTTACTGGCATATTCTACCGTTGGCCCTTTTTCTGTTTTTGTTAATTCTGGGAAATGTTCCCTCTATCTTTCCATAATTTCGCCTTCGCGTGTCATGATTTCTCCATTTTTATTTTTTATATTTATCATCGTGAATTCTTTACCTTTTGGTAATTGTTTCAAGGTTCCGTAAAATAATTTCTGGTTTCGCTTAAAATTATCATTCATTTTCTCTCCAAGATTCCTTCTTTGCTTCTCTAACTTCTTTTTTGACTTCAGTTATCTTTTGTTTATATATACTATAATCTGTTGCCTAAGTACTTCTTCCATGCTTGTTTCTTCTCTTTTATTTATCTTCCATATCAAAATATAGAAATAAGCAAGACCCAATCTATTATTTAGATGAAACATCACTGAATTACGGGCACACAAGAGCAAACGTGTGGGTAGATCTTATTGTTAGAGCACGCAAACAAGCATTTACAGATGGTGTAACTAATGGTCTCAAAAATCCTGCTGGTAAAGGAAGACGTTTAATTATTTTACACATTGTTTCTAAAAACGGTTTTGTCGGCGATGGGTTACTACTATTAGAACGAAGAAAAACAGTCGATTACTATGATGAACTGGATGTAAATGTTTTTGAGGAGGGGTTCAATAATATTTTGAAGAAATTACGTGATAGTAGTGCTATTGTAGTGGATAATGCATCTTACCATAGCAGAAAAAGGGAAAGAATACCAAGAACTTTAACACAAAATCGAAAATGCAAGAATGGTTACTTCAAAAACAAATACCGTTCGATCTCTCCATGGTGCGATTAGAGTTGTATGAAATAATAAATCATCACAAAGAAGATTACAATCTATACACAGTGGACGAAATGGCAACACATAGTAATAAAATTGTACTTAGATTACCACCTTATCATTGGGAATTGAATCTTATTGAATTAGTTTGGGCACAAATAAAAATGAAGTAGATGCAAAAAATTAAAGCTTCAAATTAGCTGAAGTGAAAGTTTGTTAACCGCTATTACAAATGTAACCTCAGAAACGTGGACAGAATGTGCAGAACATGTGATTAAAGATGACAGCAAAGTATGCAAGTTCGATGGCTTAATGGATAATGTGGTGGAGCCATTTATTATTTCGTTTGGAAATGAAGACACAAGCGCCAGTTAGATGGACAGTGATAGTGATTCAGTTGAAGAACTGTATAATTATGTATTTAAAATATAATATCATTATTGTAGTTTGATAGACCAGCTAGTGTATGTCTGTTACCAGTTTTTTATTTTGCGCTAATTAAAACTAACCCTGTATATAGTCTGCACTATAGGGCGCCTATTGGAAATGTTCCACAAGCTCGTCCTAAACTCGTCGCCGCCGGCGTTCAAAACCTGCTTGCTCATTCTTATATTAACTACCTGGATATTTCATATATCTTCTTAAGCTGGGTCTTCTCAAGGCGGCATCCGATTTGCGTCATAATTTGGCGTAAACCGAAAGTTGGCCCGCTCTAGATTGAGCACGTTCTAAAATTAGCCATTTTCAGAGATCGTGATACCGTAGGTATGCAATTATGTATGTACATCAAAAATCTCATTATTTTTGAAGCAACAGTGTTCGATTAGTGCAGGTTGGTAATTCCGGCAAATGCAATTCGAAAACAACCTCGATTGTAAAAATATGTATTTACTTCGTGGACCTAATTTCCTCATTTTTTGTCGCTTTCATGACGAAGTAACTAGAAAAAAAAACTTAATTATTTAATTGACGTTTGACGTCAATCAAATCGAATTTTCTAATATCTGTTTACTCTTTCTTTGTTGGTACCTGCTGCTGCGCCGAAAAAATCCAATGTATGAAACCTTTACTGTAATTAGCGATGGTGGTTATTAAGTTAGTCGGCCACACACATTATAATTTAATCAATCACGTAAGCGCAAAGACACGACAATAATTCGATCTCTATCGGTTCATGTGTTTGTTATTTGCGATTCAGCTATTCGCAAGGCAACTTTATCTGTTAGTAATAGTAATAAAACTGGTGTTAGTTATGAATGTATGTGTAAGAGGGATATCCGCACTCAATTAGCATATTAAGTACATAACTATTATACATACATAACTTGTCTTGTTTTTCTACAGATCTGCCTTCATTCAGATAAATAAACACAAACGTTTATAAGATGATTTATTAAATACATGCATACATATATGCATGAGGAAGGCAAGGTTATTCACTCTACCGGATAACGAACGCTGTTTGATTACAAATATTGCTGTTTAAAAATGAGAACATACATTTATATCGTTGCATTAAAGTGCAACGATATTTTTGTACAATATGTCATGTATGTTCGTTTATTTTTTTCCACACTTTGCATGACGTGATTCTAAAGGTGCAATGAGGAGATATAACATCTGAGTTTACCTCTTTTTAATGTGTCCGTACTTGACCAAACTATTTTCAGAACATGATTTCGTTACTTCTGCAAAATTGTAACAATGCTATTAAGATGTGCGTTTCATGGTTAGCAACTCTGATGTAATTTTCACATACGCTGATGCGGAAATGAATATGTCAATAAACTCTTCATTGCGTTCTCTGTACTGGGTGAAAATGTGCCCTTGCACTTCGATACATTATTTATTCGCAATTAGAATGTTATTCAACGATAAAAAGATACACATCGTCCAATTCCCATTTAGATGATTAATTATTAATTAGTGTTGAGAGAATTTAAATGATTTATAATACATCTATGGAGAAAGTGGTAGAAATATCGATGATGATGTCAATCTTTCTACTCACAACGTTTTTCCGACAAAGTGCGATCGCGCGCTTCTTTTATCGACTCGTTCTATAGTTCTCTAGCGAAGGAACTGTACAGCTAATAAAACGTAATCGCTGAAAAACAATTGCTGGAGAAAATAATTCAATCTCGGTGATAGCTGCAGTAGCTAATAATCCGCACATTAGTACTCGACAAAATAGTTCGCGGATCAGGAATTTCTCTGTCCACTATCTCCCAAATATTGAAGCGTGGGAAATATCATCCATTTAGAGTTTCCATGTATCAAGAACTTCATGGCGACGATTTTCAAAATCGAGTGGGATTTTGTCAATGGGCGCCTCAACGGGTACAAGATAATCCCAATTTTTTTGCTCGAGTATTATTTTCTGACGAGGCGACATTCACAAATGGAGTATCGAAAATCCCCATTGGTTGCGCCAAATTGAACATCAATAACCTTCGAACGTAAATCTTTAGTGTGGAATAATTGGTAATAAGCTTATTGGTCCATATTTTACAGATGGAAACTTAAATGGCGAAAAGCATCGAAACATTTCGCAGAAGAAACTTCCAGTCCTGTGGATCGAGTTCGGCGCCATTCAGTGGGCCCCCTGCATTATAACAAATCTTATTAAGATCTTATTTGATGCAGTGTTTTAGAGATATTCCTCACCAAAACTCACCCAGTATATCAGCTCGTCAAGGATGAAATTTGTGAAAAAAATGTAAAGTTTGTTGAGAACTTATAATTATTAGAAATTATTTTATTCATCAAAGCATGCGTCCATATTGTCTACTTTGAATGGAGTCGTAGACTTTCTAGAAGGTCAGTTTTATTGCATTATCCGAATTGAAATTTTTTCCTGTCAAAAAGTTGTCCAAATTGCGAAAGACGTAGTAGTAAATGCGAGGTAGATCTGGTGAGTATGGAGGAAAATGAAGAAGTTGCAACTTGAAATAAGATAGAAGTCGATTTGTAGACCAATCTGGGCTGTTCTTGTTTAAGTTTTGGCATCATTTGGTCTAATTGGTTGTATTATATTTCTGCTGATTGATAAGCCTAATTTCATGAAATCATTATTAACCACGTCAGCTTATTCTGATGAATAATAAGCTTTTGGTGATTGTCATATTGAATCCATTTCTCATCACAAAATCGATGCAAAAATGGACCCGATTTTGGAAAAGTAGCTTCCAAACTTCCAAACGCTTTTGCTTCTGTTTTTGGATCAGTTCATTTAACTTTTGTACTTTCCCAATTTGAGATAAATGAGTTAACATTGCTTGTACACCAAACTTTAATGATAATTCATAACCACTTTGAGATAGGTCAGACTCAACGGTGACCTTGACCACGTCATTATTGACCTTTGATTTTAGAGGACGTGTGGACCAGTTGTGAGGTCAACGTTACCAATGCGAAATTTGGCCAATCTATTTGACACTGTATCTTGCATATTTACACCGTTAGACCAGAACCAAATATAGCATGACAGCACAAATTTCCGACCGGTTCATTATAAAAAAAAAACGTTTTTAAAAAAGGTTAATAATATTTTTTAGTGCTTGGAATACAGAAGGGTAACATTTAGATGGCTTCATTCTTACAGGCAGCTGTCTCTGTTACAAAGCATTAGCTTTCAGTACTCGACAAAATCTTAATCTATGATTTAGAGGGATTAGGTACTCTACAACTCCACTTCATTACACTTCATTCTTTAGGAAATGCTTTTACCTTTGCTACTGCCGAGTAAGTCATAGATACTTCCGCAGGTTTATAGCATAAATTTCAATCTTCTAAAACCTAATTTTAATTGTTAATCCAATACAAATTACTTAGTGCTGCATATTTGGACAGTAATGGAAGTTGCAACATTACAAGAGAGAAATTAAATGATTTATAATACATCTATGGAGAAAGTGGTAGAAATATCGATGACGCTGTTAATCTTTACTCACAACGTTTTTTCGACAAAATGGGATCGCGCACTTCTTTTTACCGACGCGTTCTACAGTTGTCTAGCGAAGGAACTGTACAGCCAAGAAAATGTAAGGACCGAAAAACAATTACAATTAGAAAATAATGAAATCGACCGTCAACATCCTTGGAAGATAAATGTTTGGTGAGGAATAATTGGCAATAAGCTTATTTCTCCGTATTTTGTCTATTGAAACTTAAATGGTGAAAAGTATTGAAACATTTTGCAGAACGAACTTACTACAGTAGTACAGTGTTACTTGAAGACCTTCCCTTGGAGGTATGACATACAATGTGGTTCCAAAATGACGGTTAAGAAGAATCGGAAGAGGTGGTCCAGTATCTTGGCTTGCAAGATCACCAAATCTGACTTCTTTTTGTGGGGTCACCTAAAGTCTGAAGTGTATACAGAAGTGCCAACCACAAGGGAAAACATGATTGAGCCAATCACCAGCGCTTGTTCAAGGATTACGGCGGAAACACTTCTTAGTTGTGTGCCATCATTCAAATTGCGAATAAATAAATGTATCAAAGTGGGAGGGCAGATTTTTGAGCAATACAGAATGGGAATTCCCATTTAAGATTTGAAAATTGTCCTTTCTCTCTCACTCTGAAGAGATCGTTTTTTGATTTGATGCAGTGTTTTAGAGATACTCGGTGGGAGCTAGATCTGGTGAGTATGGAGGAAGATGAAGAAGCTCCAACTGCAATTCTTGCAGGTTTGCCACTGTCATAAGATAGAAGTCCATCTGTTGACAAATCTGTTCTTATTTAAGCTTTGGCATCATTTTGTCTAATTGGTTGTATTATATTTCTGCTGTGATTGATAAACCTAATTTCATGAAATCATTATTAACCACGCCATCTTAGTCTGATGAATACTAAGCTTTTGAATGTTTTGGTGATTTTCATATTGAATCCATTTCTCATTAAAAAAAATCGATTTAAAAATGGACCCGATTTTGGAAAAGTAGCGTCCAAACTTCCAAACACTGTTGCTTCTGTCAGTTCATTTAACTTTTGTACTTTCCCGATTTGAGATAAATGAGTTAATATTGCTTGTACACCAAACTTTAATGATAATTCATAACCACTTTGAGACAGGTCAGACTGAACGGTGACCTTTAGCACGTCATTACTCTGGAGGACCGTGTCGACCATTTGTGAGGTCAAAGTTACCAATGCAAAATTTGGCAAACCAATTTGATACTGTGACCTGCGTAGTTACATCGTTACACCACGCCTGGAATAATTTACTTCTATGAACATGTGTAACTTATTAACAAAAGAAACAGAAGGATATCATTGAGAGGGCTTCATTCCTACAGGGAGCTGTCTTTGTTACAAAGCATTAGCTTTCAGAATTCGAATTACTTGCATAGTAGATTGTGCTTCTAAACAAAATCCAATGAAGTATGTACACAAAATCTTAATGTAATTGTAAGGTTACTGTACAGCTCCACTTCATTGCAGTTTATTCTTTAGGAAATGCTTTAGTTGCACATCACTGCAGATTTCCGTATTGTGATGTGCATGCATTTGATCCTGGTCCTGGATTCCAAACATCATTCCTTTTGTGCCTTCTTGGATCCATTCCACTAAGGCCTCAGCCTTCATATTCATTCACTATCTGCCGCGTCGTTTCTATTCTTGCTTCGGTAGTTTGTCCTTCAAGTGGTGCGTGTGCCGTTGAAGTTTAGTGGGATTATCATCTTGCGTAGGTGATTCGTTTTGGCTTCAGTTTTCAAAATAGTTTTGTAGGTCTTTTACTTTTGTTCTGTGAAGATTGACATTTTCTCCTTCCATCTCTCATAGGGATATGGATTCGTTCTGTAGTAATTTTAGGCTGAGGTCGTCTGTATTTTGTGGCTGTCCAATTTGGTGCCCACACCAAAGCTGTATACTACCACCGAGATTGTGTAGGTTTTTACAGGTTTAGATATCACCTTGTCAGTTCAGTTTTCATTATAACGTTTAGGTACTCATTTATGGAATCTTCTTTACTTTTTTGTTGGTCTATTTAGTTTGCTTACTTATACTATAGGTACTTGGACAGTTCGTCACCTTACTCATATGTTGTCATGTCTTGACGATTCCTATCAATTTGGTAAGCTTTCTTCTCGTGCCTGGCCTCTTTGGTCATGGCATTTACTTGGTATTTCTCTATTCCAAACTGAATTAGTTATTATCATGTTATTATTGTTAAAAAGCATTATCCCTCTCCCAGCTCAGACAGATTAGCAAAGCAGGATCATAAGCATCACCATCTCTCCTATCTCTACAATTATCTAGCCCTTAATACTCCAAAAACGTATCAGATGAAGCTCGAATTGCAGCTAATTTATTCCTCTCGTTAGAAGGATAATGTTAAGACCATATCACATATTTGATAACCTCATTTGCTATTGTTATAAAGAAATTAAAAAAAAATGGAAACATTGATTGATAGGACACATTAATTGAGACGATATTCAGAAGACAACCTCATCAATTGTGCCACCCACTTTGGGAAAATTTCAAACAAAAACAAAGATAATATTTGTAATAAATAGTTTAGAAAAAAAGCTAGATTTGTGTATATTAATTATCTAATATAACAAGGCCGAATACATACATAGATGACTCAATGCCGACAATGAAAAATGTTAGAGTCGGTATTTCAAGCGGAAATACCAAATAAGATTTCCACAAACATCACCAGCCGAATAATGTTTTCCTTGTTCGCGAAGAAGCCCATTTATTTTGTTTGAACTTGTCTGATATATGTATGTATCTTATGTATCTTGCTGTGCAGTTATAATTCATTGAGAGAATAAAGGTTAAAATATCGCATTGAAAAAAAAATATTAATAGAAACGATTACACAATTGATAAATTACAAATTCATGTAAATTATTCAGATTTAATATTGTTTAATAATAATATATGTATAATCGTTTAACTTGCGGTCTTACTTTGCTTATATTATATTCTAGGCAACTACGCATATTGAACAATGAATATTCCAATAATATTGCATTTGTATTTTTGTTAATTATAAGGTATGCATAAGGTAGGTACTTAATAAAATCGGTTTATTAGCACAAGAAATACATAAGATTTTAACATCTAAACATAAGATAAAGCAATAATGTGCTAAAAAGTTCAGGATCAGCAACTTAAGAGATAAGTGGCTGCTCTTCCTCCTGATCCAATAATACGAACATAATTATACATATGTATATAAAAGAAACTAAAGTAGTGCAAATTAAGGTGCTTATGTAGTGTAATAATAGATTAGCCATCTTGAACAACTTGATAATGAACTGTTATTATAGAAGATATTTTTTACGTAGCTGACTCGCAAACACAGTAGGAGCTAGAGAACGGATAGTAAGAGGAATGGAGTTCATTAATCTTGCAATATTATATGAAGATGATCTTTTAAATATTTGTAGGTGATGAGCTGGAGGAGTTAGCAGACCCTTATATCTAACGTTAATCGTATGAACATCCGTTCGACAGAGAATTTTACGGTATAAGTAACCAGGCATCTTATTGAAGATTATCTTGTGATAAAAGATCGTGGATTGAAACTCGGCCCTATTCGACATATTAAGCCAGCCCGCCCACTTGAGTGTGTGTGATATTCTGTTGAATTTCTGTATTCCATAAATGAACCGCAAGCAAGAATTTTGCAGACGCTGAATCCTGGCCCTATCCACACTGTCAATGCAGTAGTGATATACGCTGACACAAAAATTAAATCTTAATAAAACCAAAGATTCGCACAATGCCTTCCTCAACTTGGTATCCAAACAATCTTTGTTACCATATAAAACCTTTAAATTGGCATAGCCTGATCTGATTACATTGGAAATGTGCTTTTTGAAACGAATATAAGTATCCAATTGAAGACCCAAATCTCGTCCTCAATATGAGATCGGAACAATATCTCCATTAATTTTAACTTCGATACTGTCGATCACTGCACCTCTCGTCTTAGTCCGACCGAAAACCAGGACAGTACTTTTTTTACCTTTAACATTCAAACAATGTTTACTAGACTCATCACTAAGAGACTGAAGGTCGTTGTTTAATTTCGAGATAGCTACATGCAATTCTTTAGTATTAAAAGTATAATACACCTGGGTGTCGTCCGCATAGAGATGATACTTGCAATGCTGTTAGAGGAGTAAACGATGTACAATAGTGGACCCAGGATACTACCCTGCGGCACCCCAGACACAATGAAAAGAGGAGCAGAGAGAACCCCATTACATGAAACCTGTTGAGTTCTTCCAGATAAATATGATGAAAAAAATTGTACAGAGTCATCATTAAAACCAAAGTATTTTAAAATCGCAAGCAAAAGCGAATGATTAATAGAATCGAACGCCCTTGAATAATCCAACAAAACCAAGACAGTGATTGCATTATCATCAATTCCTCGCAATAAATCACCAACAATCAACAATATGTGCCATTGCAAATTCGCAACCATGACCCACCCGAAAACCAGATTGGTTGCTAGGTAAAATATCGTTGATGCTCAAAAAATCACGAATTTGATAACTTACAGCCTTTTCCAGTAATTTAGAATGAACTGGAAGGATAGATATGGGTCTTAGGTCAGCATAATCGATGGGTGTAGACAACTTCGGTAGAGGTAACACAATGCTTCTTTTCCAGCAATCAGGAAAAACACTAATAAAAAACAACTAATAAGCATGTATTAATACGATGCGTTAGGACAGGTGCCACAACTCGCACCGACTGGAACTTCATTTAAAAGTGTAATTAGTAGTGAATTTGGTGAGAAAATCGTTTGCAGTTTGCGTCTAAATTTTGTTGTGCAAGTTTGGTGGCTGTATTCGGAACTATGAGCTGTCAATTTTTGACAGCTTTGTAATTTGACCTTGAAATTATTTATATAGGTTTTATGCGTTCGTGCAGATAATTTGAATATTATTAAAGGTTTTTAATTGATCAATTTGATTTCGAGTACTTATCACATTTCGCATGATTAATTTGCGGCAAAATTGCTGATATATCGAAATTAACTGTCATTTTAACGATGCAAAGTTATATATGGCGATAATTATTACAACTACTTATGTGATATTACGTACACAATTTACGGCAATACACACGGAGTAGTAGAAATAATGATATGATCTTCAATTTGGTGTTATTATCTGCGTTTGATGCAATTTCCAGCACAGTA